>JASDQU010013896.1:49812-67872 GCA_032191745.1 Picea mariana | reverse complement strand
CCTCCCAAGGAGGAAGAAGGGAGCCCATAAGTTCCCTCACTTTCTCTACGATGTTACTAATGCAAGCTTTTCCATTGGTGACTATCTCTACTTGTCTCAATTTCTAGCTTCATGTGTTGTTGCTTATGTATCTTTTAATTTGTATTTATTTCTTGTTTATTGTACATGTTGGTTCACTAACCAACTAAATCTTTGACTGTGGTGTCTTGCTATCCTAACTAGACACTTAAGTGACTTTCTTTTGCTCACCCAAGTGACGAAACAACCACGATAGTTCGACGATCATACTAGGGATTGAATCAAAATTCTCCATATGTAGGCCATTAAGACTCGTCTTCTCACTGTTTTGTGTATGCAGGTTCAAAAACTAGCCTCCCTAAGCCTTCAAATTGAGTGATCAGGCCTTAGACGAAGGGAATTCTATTCGGATTTTCCTTTTCGGTTCTGTTTTTGCATCAACGCAACTTTTGAAGAAACAATCATGTAGAAGCGCGCTATTGGCGCGATTTTTCTGTGTTTTGTTTGTACCATTTGCACTGTTGGCGCGACTGTGACCATTTAACTTGTGAAATGTGCTCCACGTCTCTCTTAGAGGAATGGGATGATTTTCTTTTGGGAGGCTCTATCTCATTTGATACTTTATCAATCCCAAAATTACAATATGTGTTTTACTCATAAAATTTTTATGATCATTTTGAGTCCATGTTGTATTTTTTCCTCCGACCCACTGCATTGGGATCCGTGAAATGCCTCAAAATATGTGCAATGTTGATAACTTTGTGAGACTACCATGTTGTAAACAAAAATGATAAATGCACCATGGCCAAGGGATACCTATAGACTCGATAGAAATAACCATGTGGGAAGACATAAGTGTGCATGACGTGGACCATACTAGTTCCCACAAACTGCAATCACCCCTACATGAGACTCATGGATCCACACAACCATGTGTCCCAATAGATCCATGCCAAGGCCTCCAATCCTATCCAGGATGAAAGACATTGAGATGGGGACTAAGGGCACTGATCATGGCCGGACCAAGTCTGGGAGTCCATTACAAAATCATCCACTATGGTTTACATGACTTTGAATTTGCATCTTTGGGCTTACAATGGTGTAGCCAAGTGAAAATATAGGGTACCTTCTGGAGAAGTAACAACTGGCTTCAACTGTGGGACACTTGCTCTTCCTGAGAGGATGTGAGAACCCCATAATATTTCACCTCTAAACCCAAAACAATCTCACACAAAATATCAAATGATAGGAGAGGGAATAGGACATGAAGTCTTATCCCTTCCTAGAAAGAAAAAATAAACCAAAACGAAATGCATCTAATCTATGAAATGGAAATGCTAAAATGAAATCACATAATCAAAACTTGAAAGGAAATAACAACACAATGAAAAACATCTAAACTAATGCTCATAACATAGAGCTTATTCATCCTACCTACTATAATCAAGAAAATAAAACATGTTAGATAAAATCATCTAACCAATGCAACCAACATATAAACTCATCATTACCTTGGGTTTTACCTTCGTGTTTGGTTACTAAGCAGAAGAGTGAAATGTCAAACCTGTAGAAAGCAAACATCATAACTTCCTTCATAGTTTGGACCATATCTGCAATGGAGTCCTCATCTAGTAGAAGTAAATCGAAGAAGCACCATGGTTCACCGAGGCTACTACAAGCTTCTTTGATCCATAATTCAACAGGGCTAATGTATTCTGTTAGCACCATAAGTCACCTCTAGATTGTGGTAGAGGTAAGCCTAATACCCATAAGTTTTTATGTCACAATGAATAAATTTAAGGGTGGTCTAATGGACGCAGTCTCATGATTATACCACTTTAACTCATAAAACTGGGCTAGCATGCATAATTAGGTGAGGTATTGATCTAACTTAGTCAGTAACTTGTAATAAAGGGTGAGTAGGGGAAAGAACATGTGAGGAAATGTAGAGGTCTGCTATGGACATCGGGTCTTTCAGCAGCCTAAGGAGGAAAAGCTTCGAATACAAGATTTTCTTGAACCCAAAACTTCAGGAAACTGGAAACATCATAACAATATTGCAATCAAACATACATTACAATACAATCACAACAAATCGACTGGATCACCCATGCCCGAGTCTTCAATATCATAAGCAAAAGAGATGATAAGAAAGATGACTGTCATTAAACAAGAAGTCTCAAATGGCAACACATAACCAGAGAACCAGAGGCTTCATTAAAACTTTACATAACAAGAGCTTAGCTCAACCATCAACCATAGAAAATGATCAAAACTGAGTATTTATACTCAGAACAATTCGCCACCATGAGAGATGTGACCTGGCTATTACATTCAAAGCTTTGCGTCTGTATCTTCTTCTGTCAGACGCGATCTTAGATCAATATGGGCTTTGCAGGAGAATTCCCTGATAGGGGAACTTTGGGCTGACAGTCTGCTCCCACAAACAATTCTTCCATGCTTTCTATTTATGTGGTGAAACGAGGTTTCAACCACCTTCCCCATTTTCATTAACTACTTTTATCGGGATCAGGGCGAGGCCTGACACCCATGAATGTTCCAAGCGGTGCCCACGACTCCTTCCAATTGATCTCGACATCTTGAAACCACGCAGATCTTCTGCTGAGACCTAGACAAGCGCTTTCGGTCCTTGGCGCAACTCCTATCCATCGCTCCACCCGACCTCGGGCCATGACCTTACGCATACCCCATATGAAATTTCAGGATCTCGCATTTCAGGAGTCTTCACTCCCCTTGATTTCAAATATTCCGATGCTCGATCCCGGGAAATGACCCATCTAGATTGACGGTCAGATTTACTTTGGATTTGACAGCCACGATCATTTCCTTAAATAATCTCAGCCGCCCGTTACTCGACATGCGCTTTCCCTTTCTTTATGGCCCTGCTTCCATATGACTGCGGGCTGTGATTGTGGGCCCAACTCCCAGGTGCGTCGCGATTTCGTATTTCGCGAGCTCACGTTGTGCTCCATGCTCAAATCTTTGAGTCGCAAAATCACGATCGCTCGAACCGGGTGACACACGTCTCTTTGCATTGGACAACCCATATCATTTCGCGACCTCGCGTTTCGCGAGTCCTCATGACTCTGTCGTTTGACTTGTTCATTCTGTGGGTCAATGAAATGCTAGTCTTACGCAACGTGTCCTTCCCAGGATCACCGTCTAGGATTGGCCACGCGATTTTTAAAACTTTGTCTGACGCTATACTTCGTGTAACTCTGTGATCCTGATTTCCCGATGGTCGTCGATCCGATCTGCCTGGTGGATCTCCGCCGTTGAAAGCTGATCTTGCTTGCTTACTTGATTTGAGTCCATATCAGACCCCTCTAAGTGCTGTGCTTGTGCTTATGGCTGCAGCCTCTGTAAAAAAATACTTGGATGACTGGCTGAGGGCTAGGGAATGCAAAAGGATCAGTGATAGAGAGAAGGAGAGAGAAGCGATCGACCTTAGAGAAAACAAAAAGGCTTAGGGCCGACACCTCTCAGGCAGACAAAAGAAGAAAACAATAAGCCAAAAGGAAAAACCTTACGATTGGGTCTGCAAAAGGAGGAGAGACAGGCATTAGGTAGAAACCACAAACTCCTAAGGCTTTGACAAGTTTATGTGATAACATTTGGCTCCACAAGGGATGGCATGCTCCCTGCGAGCTGCCAAGAACAAGTAGTTCCAGTGCCTTAGCTTTGGGTTATGGAGTCTCCTATTAAAAACAAAATAAACATAAAACAAGAACGATATTTACAATGGTAGGAAGTTGATTGCGGCTTTAAACAAAAAACTTTTTCAGGAAGTGCCCATTTACAGGGCCACTAAAAACTGTGTTACCCTCCAAATTCTGCTACCTGTAAGTACTATTTGAAAGTGTCTCAGAAATTTTGAAGGTTCCAATCCAAAGGGCTTCAAATTTACCATGCTTGCCCTTGTCCTGTCTGGGTGCATCCCATTTGAGTACTAGATCTCCTAGCTGGAAATCTTTTTCTTGGCTCTTCTTGTCAAACGACTGCTTGATCTTCTGTTGATGGTCATGTGCCATATCCAACAACTTTTCTCTGGCTTCCTGCACTTCTGCCAGTTGTAATATTCTCTTGACCATGTCATCAGGTTCTCCCTGGTAGTCTTGGAAGAATTTTGCCACCGACAAGGTGAGCTGAAAAGGAAAGATGGCCTCAACTCCATACACAAGATGAAAAGGAGAGGCGCCAAGAGACCTCTTTGTTGTCACTCTATCAGCCCATAGAGAAAACTTGAGCTTTGAATCCCATGCTTTCTTGTTGTCATCTAACAATCTTTTGATAATCTTTATAAGGCTCTTGTTAGAGGATTCTGCCAGTCCATTCCCTTGGGGGTAGTAGGGAGTTGAGTGAATCAATGAAATTCCAAACTGCTCACAAAACTGGATTAATGGCTCGACCTTGAAGGATGTAACATTATCAGTGACGATCCTTTTCAGACAACCAAACCTTGCTATAATATCTTCAAGAAAGCCAATGATTACTTTGTGAGAAGCACTCCTTGTGGAGATAGCTTCTATCCATTTGGTGAAGTAATCAGTGACATTCAAGATCCATTTATACTGACCACTCAAAGGAGGATGAATCTCTCCAATAAAGTCTAGGCCCCATTGCTGAAAGGGTCCTGTAGCTGCAACATGCTTCAATGGCAGAGACTTGAGTTGCTGCTTCCCAGAGAATTTCTGACATTTGATGCAAGCCTTGATTTTCGCACAGACATCAGTGAACAGTGTAGGCCAGAAGCACCCAATCCTGAGAATTTTGTAGGCTGTGGTTCTCCAGAAGTGATGTCCCCCACATAGGCTGTCATGAAAATCAAACATATCCTTTGAGCCTCCTATGGGTCTAAACATATTAGCAACACTCCTAGAGGATATTTCCAACACGAATCCTGGTCGATAAGGCAATATCTAATCACTTTGATCTTTAAATATCTTGCCTTGCTCTTCGCCATCCCATTTGGAGGTCGCAACATTTGTAGAAAATACATGATATCTTTGTACCAAACACATTTTTCGAATGGAGCGCTGTCTTGAGGGCCTTTATCAGATATTTTAGCCTGTTGATTTTCTGAGTGAGCGTTGATGAAATTAACCTCCAAAGCTTTACAATTAGATTCATCCAATAGCTTAGCTAAACCCTGGCCTTTAACTAGCTTGGTGGGTTTTATTTCCAGATCAAATTCAAGGATTTTGGCAATCCACTTGCTCCTTCTCCCGTCTATGTCAGGCTGAATGAGAATGTCTTTCACAGAAGCTGAAGGAACATATGCAATGATTTTTGAATGCAAAACATAGACTCTGAAAGATTTAAGAGATTTCACCAAGGCATAAGCATGCTTCTCCATGATGTCATATCTGACCTCTGCGTCTCTTAGCGCTCTGCTAAAAAAGGAAATAGGTTGCTCCAGCCCCGCATCATTCTTTTGTAGTAAAACAACGGTCACTGTATCAAATGAGGCAAAGGAAAAAAATAGAAAATCCTTGGTATAATCAGGGCTGACTAGCACAGGTGCTTCAATTAGTGCCTTTTTGATTTGGTTGAAAGATTCTCTGGATTCGACAATCCATTTTACTTTGTTCCCCTTCCTGAGCATGGATGTGATATGCTTCACCAATTCAACAAAATTTGAAACAAACCTTCTCAGAAAATTGATTTTGCCCAGGAAGGATTGAACTTCTTTCTTGGAACTGGGAAGTAGTAAGACTTGAATAGCTTCTACCATGCTTGAATCAATCCTGACCCCCTCAGTTGATATAATGTGCCCTAATAATTTTCCTTCTTGCATGGAAAATAAAGACTTCTTGGGATTTAGGGAGAGACCGAACCTTCTGCATTTCGAGAAGACCTTTCTCAGATGTTGACCATGTTCTTTATCAGATTTGAAGAAGAATGTTATTTCATCCAGATAGATGACCACAAATTTGTCTCTTTCTCCAATGAAGGCGATGTCCATGGATCGTTGGAAGGTTGCTCTTGCGTTCATCAATCCAAAGGGCATTTTGGCATACATAAATGTGCCCCAAGGAGTGGTGAAGGTTGTTTTTTCTCTGTCTTCAGGCAGGACAAAGATCTGATTGTAGCCAGAAAAGTCATCAATCATGGAGATCCTGGATGCGTCTGTCACCCTCTGCAACATGTGTTCCATCTTTGGAAAAGGTTAATTGTCCTTCTTAGAGTTTCTGTTCAAATTCTTGAAATCAACACAGAGTCTGATTTCTATGCTCTTTTTCCTTACTGGAACCAAGTTGGCCACCCATTCAGAGTATCTCAGAGGGACAATGATTTGGGCGTCAAACAACTTCTTTACCTCCCTTTCCATAATAGGCAACAACATAGGATTTATTTGTCTTAATTTCTGCCTAAATGGTTTGGTCTCCTCTTTCAATGGGATCTTATGCTCAATGACAGTTGTGTCGTATGTCCTGAGGTCTTCATAGGTCTAGGAAAACACATCAACAAATTATTTTAATAGCTCAGTATACTTGACTCTCTACTCCCTTGAGATGCTGCTTGACAACTTGATGAACTTTGGATCCTCCTCTGTACCAATATTGCATTCATTTACACCAACATCCTTAATTGGGCCTTTAAACTTTACTACCACATCGTTCCCATCGAACAATCTTTCTAATGGAACTAGTCCTTTGGGATTGTGGTTTCTAGGCAGCTGAACAATATGGTGATTAGCAATTTTATTTAGAAATACATTAGCGTGAGGGTCACCTTCGGGATCATGATCCTGATCAATGTGTAATGCAGAGAACTCATTAACATACTCAAGAAATTTTCTGATCTCAAGATCGTCCTCGAACACCTTCCAATACTTGATATTGTTAGGTACAGAGGGCCTATATCTTACCTCAACATCATACCCGAGTTTAGGTGGCAGAGGGACTCTGAAATTGCTTGCTGATATAGCCAAAGAGTCAGCCATGGTGTTCTCTTCTCTTGGAATAAATGAAATGTTGAAAGTCGAGAAAAAACTATCAACCAGATCCCACACTTCATTTCTATATGATATCAGTCGATGGGTGTTTGGCCTAATAAATATTTTTGATCTGTTGGACAATCAACTCAGCATCCCCAAACAATGATATCTCTTCAATTCCTATTTCTTTTGCAGCCCTCAAACCCAAAATAAGAGCTTCATATTCTGCCACATTATTGGTAGTTTCAAATTCTAACTTGAATGACAGAGATACAATTTCTTGAACAGGAGAAACAAGGACCACTCCAGCTCCAACACCTTCTCTAGAAGAGGCTCCATCGAAGAACATTTTCCACACAGAGGTAATCAGAGGAGAATCTTTACAGAGGGTAAGGGACTACTTTCTGATTTCAAGAGGGGCTTCAGGAGAATCAATGAGCTGTAACAAGCTAGATCCCAAATCAACATCAAGGGAAAAAATATGATGATTGGTGGGGTCTGCTTCATCACTAATGATATAGGACAACTGAGCTTCTCTATACAGTCTTCTATGTTCCCCCCCAAATACAGGAATGGTATCATATGTGAGGTCCATCTGCAATGTTCCTCCGAGCCTTTTTATCCAAGATCTTGACAAAAGCATACCAAACTTGGGAGGAACATCAACTACCATGATATCCATGAACACACTTTTCACAGGCAGCTAAAACAAGGTCACGACCAGATCTTTGATGACCCCAAGACATTGCACCCTCCTCGAATCAAACGGGTACAAATCATGATAAGCTTTTTTGATTTCTAGTCCAAGTTCTTCCATGACAGTTTTGGGCATGAGATTATGAGATGCCCCTGAGTCCATCAGACAATTATGCAACACATTTTCATGTATGTTCAGTGAGGTATAAAAGGGAGGGGATGAATCATCTCTATCTTCTACCATAGGAACTAAGATGACTGCTGGCTTTTCATCTTGGAGATTTACTAAGTTTGTGGGATGGCAAGATGGCTCAGTTTGCAACAACTTAGAGAGGGATTTTTTGAAATCTTCATGCTTGACAAGCTCTGAAAGGGGCACAGGGATCCTAATTTTTTGAATTTCGTGCTCAAAGCTAAAGGAGGAAGGGGATTTCAAAATTTCTCTCACTTTTGGGACAAGACTTTTGGCTACTGGTGAGGGATTCTGGGCTTTCTTTTCCTTGCTGCTGTTTGCTGCATCTTTAGCAAACTTCTCTGCTCTATAAGGTTGATTAGGGACATCAAACTTCCCTTCTTTCTTCTTAGAGCTAAGGTTGTATTTGTTTGAGCTGTCGCTGGCCTTATCCCCCTTGCTTAACTCGTTTAATTGGATATCCATGAGAGACTCCTCGTATGTTGATTGAGTTAAGTGAGGAGAAGGAGATGCGTCTTCAAGACGATGGATTTCTAGATCGAGGTCTTCTTCTTCTCCACCCTCATCCGCAACAAGGTTGTTTTGAAGAGGGGTCTGAATTTTCTGATCATCCCTATCTCTGTTCCGAGGTTTTCTTTGTATAATTTGAGGAACATTGTTGCTTGGCCTCCTGAAGTTGCCTCTGTTATCAACATTTTGAGGATTTTTGTATGTCTTCTTCCCCTCTAATTCCAACCTTTCCATTCTGGCTGAAAGCGATTTTGGTAACTTGGTTACTTCGTCCATTTGAGGGAGGGAGGTAGAGGAACTGGAGGTTGAGGCTTCAACTCTTCCCCTTCCTTTGTCTCTGTCAGCCTTATTTCTGAGTTGATCAACTGCCAATACGTTAGACTCTACTTCTAGGGTTGAATCTTGCATATGAGCCAAGGAGGTAGCTCTTCTCTCTCTTAACAAGAGGCAGAAGTCAGGGTCCAAAGCACTAGCATAGGTAATTTTGGGAGAGGCTTCTGTAGGCTTTATCTCAACAAGGATCTTATTGTACATTTTTTTGAATCTTTTGGAGAAGTCAGAGACAGACTCTCCCTCTTTTCTCTTTAGGGACCTGAAATCTGTGATATAATACATGAAGTCCCTTTTATCCCCCCATTGTCTTAAGAAGACATCATCTAAAAATTCAATCCCAACAATGGATCCAGGAGCGAGGGCCCTGAACCACTTTCTGGCTTCTCCATCAAGACCGTGGACAAAAATCCTCATCCATACATCTTCGTCTACTATGACATAGTTATCAGCATAACCATAGAAAGATGTAAGGTGCTCTTCTGCGGTAGTATCTCCCTCCCCCATAAAGTTAGGCAATTGCTTAAGGTAGCCACTGGTTGGGAGGGCATTAAGAGGTAGAGGCAAGACGAGAGGGGCATATCTAGAAGCTACTATAGCGTCCATTCTATTTCTGGGGGGATTAGCTCCTGCCATAGGGATGATTGGTGGAGGAGAACTAGAGGGGAAGGGTTTCGAAAATGGGAGACTTGAACTGAGCTTTCGGGAGGCAAGGGAAACAATAGAGGATTTGGAGAAAAGGCTATAGGGCTAGAGGGTACAGAGGTTTCCCTTTCTTAAAAATTAGTTACTCTAATAGGAGGAGGAGTAATAAAACCTGGAGTGGGAAAATACTCCGAGGTTTGGGGTCTAGACCAAGGTATAACCTCAGGGGAAGTAGGAGTGACAAATCTTTCTCCTTCCAATCCAAAACCAGGAGGAGAAAAATCAACAGGAACACTCCCAAACTTTAAACTTCGGGAAACTCTAACAGATGGTATAATAGGAAAACAAGAAGAAGATATCAGAGTTTTTACAAAAGGATATTGAAAATCATCAGAAATACATGGTTCAACAGTAGAACTACTTTCTCGAAGGGCCCTTCCCTTTCTGATAATTTTCTCTAGGTCAGCTTCAGGTGTTGCTAGAGGCAGCTGTGGAGTAGATCTCGTGTGTTTGCCTCTAGAAGCCACAGCTAAAACAGTGGAGTCGCCAGTGGATTCACATCAATGGAGTCACCAGGTGCACAGTTGCAATCTTGATGTACTAAGTTCTGATGCACCTTCAGAACCAATAAGCGTTGTCGTTCAATCCCAGCAAAAAAATTCAATTCGTCACTGAAAACGATGCCAAAAATGTTAGCACCAGAAGTCACCTCTAGATTGTGACAGAGGTAAGCCCAATACCCATAAGTTTTTATGTTACAATGAATAAATTTAAGGGTGGTCTAATGGACACAGTCTCATGATTATAGCGCTTTAACTCAAAAAACTGTGCTGGCATGCATAAGCAGGTGAGGTCTTGATCTAACTCAATCATTAAGTTGTAATAAAGGGTGAGTAAGGGAAGAACATGTGAGGAAATGTAGAGGTCTGCTATGGACATCGGGTCTTTTAGCAGCCTAAGGAAGAAAAGATTCTAATACAAGATCTTCTTGAACCCAAAACTTCAGGAAACTGAAAACGTCATAACAATATTGTAATCAAACATACATTACAATACAATCACAACAACTCGACTGGATCACCCATGCCCGAGTCTTCAATATCAAAAGCAAAAGAGATGATAAGAAAGTTGGTTGTCATTAAACAACAAGTCTCAAATGGCAACACATAACCACAGAACCAGAGGCTTCATTAAAACTTTACAATACAAGAGCTTAGCTCAACCATCGACCATAACAAAATATCAAAACTGAGTATTTATACTCAGAACAGTTCGCCACCATGAGAGATGTGACCTGGCTATTACATTCAAAGCTTTGTGTCTATATCTTCTTCTGTCGGACAGGATCTTAGATCAGTATGGGCTTTCCAGGAGAATTGTTACAAGGGAAAAACTCTATATGGCCAAGGGTAAACCACAATAGACATGTATGACTGCAGAAATCAACTCAATTCCAACATGTGCTATATAAACTAATGTGCAATACAAGGAAGAAGCCTACCTCGATCCAATCGTTTGATGTTGTTCCACCATTGAGTACTTTGACCCAAAGCTTTACACCTGCAAGAAGTTCTCAACAAACAAGCGATGCAAGTGTATAGTGGCAATATATAAAATGAGTTAGCACATCAGATAGCACAATCCATTAATAACATTACAAACATGCCCATGGATAATAATCATATATTTGAAAGATATCGATAGGACGAGAAATGAGTATTTCTATTAATAATTGATCAACAGAAGTATCAACATTATAGACTTCCGTGTCGCCACGGTTCGAAACCAAGAAACCAAGTTCCTTCCAACTGGGTCTCCACCACTTCAATCCTCCACCAAAGGCAAGCTCATAGTAAAGAGGTAATGGGGTCCTCTCAATAATAAGGAAAGAGCTTGGGGGATGAACATTGTGTTTAGACTTGAGGGACAAAGGGATGCAGACTCAATATGAAGTAATTTCTCCAGAGCAACTTTTCTCTCAAAGTTGAATGCTTTCTCCTCTTTTTCCATAGCTCGAAATTGTGCTCTTATAGCCTCCAGGATGCAACTGAAGGGTCGAGTCAGAACTTTTCCAGTATATGAAAGGCCAAAGATCAGAGATCTTCTGTCGTGACATGGAAACCCAACCTCATTTTGTATTTTCTTGCACAAATCCCGATATACGCGAGTTGTAGTGGAGAAACAAGTGTATCGACATCTTGCAAAGTAGTTAGGAAGCATATATGTGGAAAAATATATATATATATATTTTGGCTCTGGATTTATCAAAAAGGGGTTGATAAGTCTGCATAGGGAAATGGAAAAAGGCCCTCTGTGCAAGATAACAATGGTGAGAGAAATCTTGCTATAACAGATGCCCCCTAATGTGTGAGATCAGAGGAGTATCTGCGATGGCCGAAATACATTATAAATAACCCAGAAGTGGAGTGGTAGAGAACCAGCTGGACGAACTCAATTGCTCATTACATTATGTATTGACTTTGCGTACATGGCTGCCAAGAATACAATGCAGATCCATGTGGAAAATATACCAACAAGTGTTCATGGCCATGAGTAGGCAAGTATAAATGCGATTACATGCCAATAGCTGTCATAGTTACGAACAAGGCCCAGTGAAACCAGTCTCAAAATCAATTTGAAGATATTTGTATACCATGGAGTACAATCTAATCTCCCATGATCGTTGAAGTCAAATAGGTACTGGTCCAATGAAATGGAAGCAACAACTCAAGAAAGCTGCGTCCACAAAGTGATGTCTTCAAGTCTTCAATACAATCCGCCAATGGTGCAAGTCTACATCATGTGAATAAATGAGTTGAGGTCGAACACGATGAGACATCGTTTGATTATCGGTCATTGAGGTATACCGTTAACAAACGCGAGACAACCTACCAATGATGAAAGTAGGTATCAAGGAATTGAGTACATCTCTACAAATGTGAATAAAGGAGCTGGTGTCGAACACTTGAGAGATCCATTGATTAGGAGACATTGATGTATTCCCATCTGTCAATGGCAAGAGAGCTTGCCACTAATGACTGCAAGCCTCAAGGTACTCATAAAACTCTAGGTCTCGTATCCAGAATACATGAGCTGAAGTCGATGGAAAGAGACCTGCTGAAAGGAGAGCATTAAGGCATCTCTCATCAGTCAGCATGAGGAACAAAGCAGGAGCTTCATGATTTGGTGGAGATCGGACGAAGAACATGTTCACGAACCAACGACCTTGTGCATCTTTTGCGTGTGCCAAATGCAAGCGGTACACAAAAAAGACCCTTTGAATAGCAACCAATGATGAAAACTGCTAACAAAGGTGAGGAAACCACCAATAAGGCTAATGGCTTCCAAGACACTGCACAAATCCCAAAGTGTGAATAGATGTCTTGTTGTTGAACACAAGGGAAACCACCCAGTCAACGACCCATGATGAAATGTCAATTGTTGGGTTCAAGGTGACCTACCAATGATGAAAGTAGGGCCAGGGTGCATCATAAGACCAAAGTATCATGTGATTCTGAGACAAACTGAGGGTATGGCCGACATGCAAAGTCAAGATTTCTGAGGAGTGGCCGACATAGGTTGATAGACTTCCTTTGAACAAGAGCATGAGACATACGGTGGACTCCGATAGCATAGACTAAATGATGTGACAACTAGATGCAGGAGGCATCCATAATGTTCTCTATAGTGACTGGAAGATTAACCAGTCGGTAGAGAAAATTCTGTAACAATATCAGCCTCCTAAGGCCATGCTAGACCCAAAATTATGATGACGCAAGGACTCAATAACTTTGTGCTCTGTTCAAAGGCGACACGACTGCTGCCAATTACAATATAGTACTCCCTTCCCGCCCGTCTTTTTTTGTTTTTTCATAACAAATGAATGCTATGATACAGAGGAGGGAACGAGTGTCGCAAGTAAGCAAAACTAGTTCCCGCAATGGAACGTACATATGCTCAATGCAAGGAAATGCATGCGGGAGATGGACACTCGGGGTGATGTTCCTTCCAGGGTATAGGGTGTCAAATTGCGAAGGATATAAACAAGGCTCTGCTTGGTTGATGATGCAAACTGCTTGGGCCATGGTTTATAACACAAAGTGCGAACCGACTAAAGGCTCAATACTACAAGCAAGGGCATGAGATGCAATCACAATTTAACGCCAAAAAATGTCCTTTTTTATATCTTTTAGTCTATTTGGTGTGAAAAAGGGGTAAAATTGTGCCAAATAGATGTCTTTTCAAATCCAATTTACGAGTGTGAAAAAGACAAGTCCACTTGGCGATCTTTTCCATTTTTAATAGCGAGTCAGAAAAGAGCTTAACTAGGACTCATGATCTTTCAAATCCAATTTTAACGAGTGTGAAAGGGACAAATCACTCGGCGATCTTTTCAATTTTTAATAACGAGTCGGAAAAGAGCTTAACTAAGACTCGTGACCTTTCAAATCCAAATTAACGAGCATGAAAGGAACAAATCGCTCGACAATCTTTTCTCTTTTTGAACGAGTCGGAAAAAGGCTTAACTTGGACTCGTTGGGATATTCTAGGCGGAAAGTCACGGGGGAGGTCAAGGCTCCCATTCAGACCTTCTGTGGAATGTCAATATCTTATGAAGAACCGACACACGCTTGGGAAGACCCAAATCTCTCCAAGTCGAGGAGGACAAAGTGCTAACTGAGGTTATCGTCTCCATGATATATAGGATAATGTCTCTTCCTGGAAAATACATAGGCGGAGGCATTGGATACCTCACAAGACCATCCCAATCGAAGGGAACCTCGTTAAGACTTAGAGGGAGAGAACTCGGGAAGAGTAAATCTCTCTCTTGTTCAGAAGGTGCAAGACTAGAAATGCTAAGGACGTGGCATAGAAGGTATAGAACCAGAACCAGAAGAGCAGGATCGACCAAAAATTGCATCGGTGCGACCGCTTCCTTAGACTTATCACTCTCCAAGAGAAGAGTGGGGTCGATCAAATATTGCATCAATACGACCACTTCCTCAACCATTGGTTGAATAGGATGTGAGACAACAAGGTCAAGAGGTGTATCACCCCAAAAAACATGAGTGTTGTCAGTCGAAGATTGCATCGACATGACCGTTGGTTGAACAAGATGAGAGACAACAAGGTCAAGAGACACATCACCCTCGAACATAGGAGAGGTGTCGGTCGAAGATTGCATCGAAACGACCACAGGTTGAACGAGATGTGAGACACCAAGGTCAAAGGACGCATCAACACCTAAAGGAAAAGAGGTGTCAGCTGAAGATTGCATTGACATGATTGTTGTATCAACCAAAGAAGGAACAGAGTGTTGTGAAACCATAGATGCCTCAGAACCCGAAGGGCTCTTAGGTGAGCCCCACGCTTCTAGTATCCCAACAGTAACATGACACAAACGAGTAAGGTGACTTCCTTCACAACTCTTGCAAAGGAATCTAGGCTTACGTCTGAGACGTCTAGGATTCTCAATCATATGAATTCCCCTAGCATGACTTGCAGTGGTTGGTGACATGCTCCTAGCGTGAGTTGCAGAGGCTAGTAGAAAATCTCCAACATGACTAGCAGAGGTTGGTGATGGATCCCCAACATGACTAGCAGAGACCAGACATGTGCCCCCAACATGAATTGCAGCAGTTGGTTGTAGGTCTTGAACATGACTCGCAGAGGTTGTTGACCAATCTCCAACATGACTAGCATAGGTTGGAGATATAACGCCAGTATGACATGCAGTGACTGGACTTGTGCCCCCATCATGACTTGCAGCGGCTGGTTGTAGGTCTTCAACATGACTTGTAGAGGTTGTCGATCAATCTCCAACATGACTAGCAGCGATTGGTGATATAATGCTAGTATGACACACAATGACTGGACTTGTGTTGGTGGTAAATTGCGACATTTGAGACCAAGGTCCAAGGAAAGATTGGTTTTGAGGAATTGTAGGCCAGGAAGGATCCTGGTTTACACCTTGTCCCTGTATAACAGGATAGTATCCTCCTTCATACTGATTCATAAAGGGTTGTAAGGGCATCGAAGCCACTTGTGAAGAGAAAGCGACATGAAAAGGGTTACTCATGTGAGGATATATGTTTCCCCCAGATGAAGGAACTTTGTGAGGGGGGTTGCCCATACTATAAAAAGAATTCCCCCCGGATGAAACACCAAAGGGCAGACGGAGGTCCGCCATGGAAAAAGTGTTCGTAGGAACTGACATAGTGGAAGAAGGATAAGTGGATGGAGTGTAACACGTGGAAGGATTTCTTAATTGGGCACTGTTATCGCACAGTTTGTAGTTAGGTCAAAAGGCTAAAGGATAGAGGCCAAACTGGCGTAATAGGAGCCTTTCCCACCCAATGTCACCTCAATGGGGAGGTTCTTTCTATTCAGGGAGGTTAACCTAGGGGAGACGTCCCCGGTAACCTCGGGTTTTGAAGAGGCTGAAGTATAAAGGTCAAGGCAAAAGTTTCTCCTCACAGGTTACCACCAAGGTCAGAAAGTCCGGCTAATCAACCAATAAATGAAGTGTATGCCCAAATGAGAACACCTGCCCGAAACATAACAATAGCAAAAGAATATATGCAGGCTATAATTCAGTGGGTTAATACTTCATGTGACTATCTGACATCAATTATAAGCAATGTGAAACAACAGATATTAATGAGATCAACGTTTTATCAATACAGTAATGGAAAAGTGTCAATTCATCAATAACTATTGAGATGATGTAGCAAACAATGTATTTAATCAACCTTTTACTCAATAAATGCTTTCAACCATCATCTAATTGCTTATTATCAAAATTTGCTACATCAAGATGGAATAACCAACTATGACATCAACCTAGTTAGGGTTAGCTAGTTAGTTAGGGTTTCAAAATTTAAAGTTTTGAGAGTTGGTTTGAGCACTACCACTTCAACGTTGTGTGTCTAAGATCAGTGCCTAAGGGTAGATGGAGTCAATTAAGGAGAGGGAACAATGTTGAAGGAATAAAGACTAAGGACAAGAGGGAAGGGTTCTAGAGTGTTGCAATGGTAGGGCCCGCCCAAGAATCAAAACCCTAGGGGAAAGAGGCTCACTCCGGTGTTGCTTAAGCAAGGCCTCGTGCTCTTTCCTCCTTCCTTAGGTCAAACTTGGCAAACGTCTAGCATAAAAGATAAGTTAAAACAAGAGGATGAGGTGAGGGAAAGTGTTGCAATGGCAAGGCTTTATCACCAAAACCCTAGAAGATGGACGACCCTAGGTGTATATAACCTAGGCCTAGGACGTCACCTCCTTCTTAACCTTTAAAAATCAAAACTAGCTTAAGGGAAGAAGTGAGAAGAGTGTAGAAAAGGCTAGGCTCTTTCTTCCTTCTTCAATGGCTGAATATTTCTCTCTAAGGGGACATGAAACAAGGACCTACTTGTGTGCTTGTCACCTAGGGTTTTAAAATCAACAAATTAATAAGTAAATGCAATAATATAAACCTACAACCATTCAATTAAGAAGTTTTGCAAGAAAAACACTTACATATCATGATGAAAAGCATTTGCAAACCCTAGTTGTAAACCTTCCTTCAAGAGAAATGCCAAACATGCCAAGAAAATCCTTCCATCAACAAGTGTGCCTTACTTTTAAAATCCCAAATACCCAAGTAGGGTGTAAAAATCAGACCTCACAAGAGAATGAGTTGTGTGTTATGTTCAAATGAGGGAAAAACATCCTCAATATATAGTGTATCATGACCCATAATTAAAATTAGGTCATTAAAAATAGCCGACAAAGCTACAAACCAAAATCATACTATTTTTACATTAAATGATAAGTAAAAGAGCTAAATGAGCAAAAGTGAGACATCAAGTCCCTTTGAGGGAGACGTTAGGCCCTTTTGGGGCTAGTCCAGCATCTAGAAGTCAAACGTTATCCCTTCCTGGGCTCCTCCAAGCTGCTACACATGCCAACCATCCTGTCAAACTGCTACATGCTCAAGGAGACGTCAAGACCTCCTGGGTGATGTTCTGGTCATCAAAAGGAAAATGTTCCATCTGAAGTGGGTCAATCCCCTAGGCTGGGCTCAACCAAAGTGTCCTTGGTGGAAAATCCTTCTTCTTCTCATGTGCAAAGGCTTGACCAATCACTGTCCTGTCTCTGCCCCTAATGGGGTCCCAACAACCATTTGATGGGTTCTTCAGCCCCATGGAGGTCCGAGCTAATCATCTCCCCATGTGTACCGGTCCAACTGGTACCTGTCCATCGGGCATGGTCTTGCACATCAAAAAATTCTCCCTCCATGGGCTCATCAGTCACAGGGATCATAGCAATGTCAATCATATTTCATCATTAATTTTATCAAATACATGCATAAAACCCCTGATATATCATTCAATAGCTCAAAGATATTACAATAACCTACTATACAAGGCCGAAGAAAAGACAAAATACCCTATTGGGCCAGCATCCATAAGAAAAGGAAAGTCTCTAGAGGATATCATCCAAGCCATGTAACACGAGGTGATGTGGTCAAGGGATGTCGAGACACACAGGTAGAGTGAAAGACAGGGATGTAGGATATTACCTATGGGTGCCTTTGTAGAAGGCGAGCTGTACCCGTCATGGATGCAATTCTTTCCAAGCCCTTTATTGCCTTTATTCTTTCTTTTCTTTATTGCTTTTTCTTATTTATTTCAAGGTCTAACTAGAGGACACTACCTTGGCGTGGTGACCA
>JASDQU010013896.1:21961-35931 GCA_032191745.1 Picea mariana | reverse complement strand
AAATGCATGGAATGATAAGCGACTTGATATATAACTTCTACTGTGTATAAAAGAAATCACTCAAGCAAAATACCAAGCAGCTAAGAAGACAACCCAACTACCAAGGATAAATAAAAAACGGAAAACAAAGAGAAAGACACCGCTCAAAAATTCAACTCCAAACAGGTTTCCTGTCATCCCAGATAATCTCAACAGGCACCATAGAGACCTAAGAAGGCTCAGTGATCCTCAAAACCTACCCAAAAGTCACTAAACCAAGCAAGCAAGCAAGCAAGCAAGGGGAAGTGGTATACATGGCTGTTCAAGAGGAAAGGGCGTATATATGCTTCTTGCAGTGAGACAACAAGCGTGTATACGCGACTGTCAAGGAAAAAAGGGCGAATATGCTTTAAAACAAGGCTAGGCAAGGGTAAAAGGCTGAAAAATCAGACCTAGAGTGAACGGAATCTGTCCAGCAGTGATACGACAAGAAACACAAAGGAAAAAGAGCAAGGTAAGAAGAAAAAGGTACTTCAACCCTTAGAAGGAAGATCTCTCCCCAGTGGAGTCGCCAATTCTGTTACAAGGGAAAAACTCTCTATGGCCAAGGGTAAACCACAACTGACAGGTATGACTGCAAAAATCAACTCAATTCCAACATGTGCTATATAAACTAATGTGCAATGCGAGGAAGAAGCCTACCTCGATCCAATCGTTTGATGTCGTTCCATCGTTGAACACTTTGATCCAAAGATTTACCCCTACAAAAAGTTCTCAACAAATAAGCGATGCAAGTGTATAGTGACAATATACAAAATGAGTTAGCACATCAGATAGCACAATCCATTAATAAACATTAAAAACATGCCCATGGATAATAATCACATATTTGCAAGATATTGATAGGACGAGAAAGGAGTATTTCTATTAATAATTGATCAACATAAGTATCAACATTACAGATTTCCGTGTTGCCACTGTTCGAAACCAAGTTCCTTCCAACTGGGTGTCCACCACTTCAATCCTCCACCAAAGGCAAGCTCATAGAAAATAGGTAATGAGGTCCTCTCAACAATAAGGAAAGAGCTTGGGGGCTGAACACTATGTTCAGACTTGAGGGACAAAGGGATGCAGACTCAATATGAAGTAATTTCTCCAGCGTAACTTTGCTCTCAAATTTGAATGCTTTCTCCTCTTTTTCCATAGCTTGAAATTGTGCTCTTATAGCCTCCAGGATGCAACTGAAGGGCTGAGTCAGAACGTTTCTAGTATATGGAAGGCCAAAGATCAGAGATCTTCTGTCGTGACATGGAAACCTGACCTCATTTTGTATTTTCTTGCACAAATCCCGATATACGTGAGCTGTAGTGGAGAAGCAAGCGTATATGCATCTTGCAAAGTAGTTAGGGAGCGTATATGTGGAAAAATATATATTTTTGGCTCTGTATTTATCAAAAAGGGGTTGATAAGTCTACATAGGGAAATGGAAAAAGGCCCTCTGTGCAAGATAACAATGGTGAGGCAAATCTTTCTATAAAAAGAATCCACTGACAGGGGAACTTTGGGCTGGCATTCTGCTCCCACGACCAATTCTTTCATGCTTTCTATTTATGTGGTGAAACAAGGTTCCAACTACCTTCCCCATTTTCATTAATTACTTTTATCGGGATCATGGCGAGGCCTGACACCCATGAATGTTCTAGGCAGTGCCCATGACTCCTTCCAATTGATCTCGACATCTTGAAACCACACAGATCTTCTGCTGAGACCAAGACGGGCGCTTTCGTCCCTTGGCGCAACTCCTATCCATCGCTCCACGCGAACTCGGACCATGACCTTATGCATACCCCATATGAAATTTCAGGATCTTGCATTTCAAGAGTCTTCACTCCCCTTGATTTCAAATATTCCGATTCTCGATCCTGCAAAATGACCCATCTAGACCAATGGTCAGATTTACTTTGGATTTGACAACCATGATCATTTCCTTAAACAATCTCAGCTGCCCATTGCTCGATAGGAACTTTCCATTTCTTTATGGCCCTGCTTCTATATGACCACGGGCTGTGATAGTGGGTCCGACTCCTAGGCGCTTCACGATTTCGTGTTTCACAAACTCACGTTGTGCTCCATGCTCAAATCTCTGAGTTGCAAAATCGCGATCTCTAGGATCGGGTGACACACATCTCTTTGCATCAGACGATCGAGATCATTTCGTGACCTCGCATTTCGCGAGTCCTCATGAATCTTCCCTTTGACTTCTCCATTCTATGGGTCAACGAAATGCTAGTCTTACGCAACGTGTCCTTCCCAAGATCAACGATTAGGATTGGCCATGTGATTTTCATAACTCTGTCTGACGCTATACTTCATGTAACTATGTGATCCCGATCGCTCGATGGTCGTTGATCCGATCTGCCTGGTGCATTTTCGCTGTTGAAAGATGATCTTGCTCGCTCACTTGATTTGAGTCCATATCAGACTGCTCTAAGTGCCACGCTTGTGTGCTTATGGCTGCGGCCTCTGTAAACAAATACTTGGATGACTAGCTGAGGGCTAGGGAATGCAAAAGGACCAGTGACAAAGACAAGGAGAGAGAAGCGATCGACCTCAGAGAAAACAGAAAGGCTTAGGGCCAACACCTCTTAGGCAAAAAAAAGAAGAAAACTATAAGCCGAAAAGAAAAGCCTTACGATTGGGTCTGTAAAAGGAGGAGAGACAAGCAAAAATATAGACTTAGGTAGAAACCACAAACCCCTAAGGCTTTGACAAGTTTATGTGATAACATATTCGCCATTCTTATCTTCAACGTTTCATCACTTATCAATGCTACTCATCAAATTTTCAAGTAAATGAGGCTTGGATGGCAACTCCAAATGGAACTTGCATGGAAACGGTTGCCTTTGCCTAGATGTATCTAATCACATTCACAAAACATTGGTTAGAAAAATCATGAAAACTATAAGACCATGTAAACCTGTGAGTGATGGTTGGTTGCTTCTGTGTCCAAAGTTGAAGGTTGATGAAATAACGTTGAAATTGAAAATGCTTCGGCCTGCCTACAACTGTTCCCCTCAAACTCTCGTTGTCAAATGGATGTTTATACATTTGAGAGTTATAAACCAAGGATGTACATGGATGAACCAACTTTGTTATATCATCGATGTAGAATTCCTCCTTCTGTACCTGTACATATAGTTGTTCCTGTATTATGGAGAGATTTAGTTGCTCATATGGCCAAAAATTTGCAATCTCATGCTCATCATTCTCTGTATCATAGATGGGATCATTGTCAAAATGATAATAACCTATATCTCATTTGCATCTGTCAACTTGGAGAAATGCATCAATACTTTCAATCTCTGTACAATCATGTTCCCTATTTGGTGAAGAACTTCCCACCAAGCTGTTCTCTTCCAAATCATTGCAAGATGTATCATGAAATTTTGATGATCGAAAATAAATGTAGGCTTTCTGATCGGTGTTTTCATCTAGAGGAGGGAGGGTGTGTTCATGAATATCATCGTCATCCATGTACTCCCCATGGGCACCTCCTTCAGTTGTTTCTTGATTCCCGATGGAAGAACACGAAATATCTTCGTCTTCTTTATCCAAATTGTTAGAAGTATCTTATTTCATATCAACCATAACTTTTTCATCCTCTATAAGATGAGACTCTTCATTATTGTTTCCTCTTAGGATGGCACACTAAGATCTTTCAGAAAGTCTTCTTCGTCATTGGCTTCCTTGAGACTTTCAAGGTAAAGCTGCCATTCCTTGTCATGACATGATTTCGGATGTGAATCTGTTGTACTTTCTACAATGTTTTCTTTGATCTCTTGATGCCTTTCTTCAACCAGATCTTATTTACTACTTGTCTTATCCATTTTTTTGAGGATTTTCAAATAGGCCTCCCATAAACCATCGCCATTTTCTAAACCTGAGCAATCATGTGATATCGACTCATGGGAAGGGGAAGAGGGATGAACCTCTTCCATACAAAACCTGTGATCTTTGTTGTTACTGTTGATCTCAATATATTCCATAGGAAAACCAAACCCATCCTCAATAAGTCTCCGTGTAGAATATAATTCCTTTATTTCATGAATTAAGGGAAACTAATCCAAAGAATTATGATCCCACCTTACACAAAATTCTTCCAAAATTCTTGCAAAAGACACAAACCTACCTTTTCCAAGGATTTCATACCAAATAAATGTAGAGTCTTTCAAATTTATCATAAAAAATTTCATCATAACATCCTCATGAAGTAAGTCATTTTTCTTACAGAATGCAATAAAGGAAAATATGCATTTCACAACTGAATCCCCATATCCATAGAAATAGGGAAATTCCCCTTCAATATCAATTGTATGATCATGGGGAAAACTTTTCATACTTGAAAAGTCAACCATAGCATAACATTCTTCTAACCATGGAGGTAATTTCTCCATTTTATTCGTATAATCTAGAAGTAAGGCTAAAATGAAAATCTGGGATGAAAAATATCTGTGAGAATACCATAATGGAGTCACAAATACATACCTTACTTCTTACCTCAGAGATTCTTGTATGTACCATTTTATGTTTGATGTGGTTTGTGTGGAGTCGCCAGGTGAACTCATGGAAGTTAGTGCAAATAATAATAAACACACCAAAAGATAGAAAACAAATTCTTACTAGAGATCAGACAATGGAGTCACCAAATCTGGGAAACTTCTATGATGTTGTATTTATTTCAATTTTTCTTCAGTGGAGTCGCTAAATGAGTTCCTGCAAGTTAGTACACAATGTAAATACTAAAGGAAAACCATCAAAGTACAAAGCAATAAAATTTACCGATATATGTTATTGAGGGCCCTTGGTTTATAAAACCTTGTTCCCCAACAATGACGTCATAAAATGTCATCAACCAAACTAACAGACCACCAAGGTTCACCGTTTTCTAGGGAAGAAACAAAGGGGATAGGTGCCCAATGTCACCACAACACCTATCCTTCCCTATTCGAGCCAAACTCCTACACTAAGAGGCTTTGGGAGGCTTTCAACAAAGTTCACTTCACCTCAAAGGATCTTGGGATCAATGAATTAATAGAAAACATTAGGTGATGGTAGGAGTTAATTGTTTAATTGACTTTCTCCACTAATAAATAATGTAGAAAATAGAACAATGAAACAACAAGCTAACTTATCCTAATCTACTGAAATATTGATAAAAAAAATGCACAAGTAGGGGTTAAATACTCTTACCACTTTGTGAAGGATTTGCACTATCTGTACCTTGGATAAAGTGGCTGGAAATGAGACGTTTCCTTGCTGTCCTGTTATATAAGATCTCCAAAAGCAGATAAAAAACACAAAAAAATAGCAAGGAAAATGACCTTTTGAGTCTCCCCACGAGTGTATAAGCACATTAGATAAATAGATCAATGGGTGGAGATGATAGGGCAGAAAATTATGAATGAATACTATGCCCTAGAGCCTTTAGATCTGCAGTAAAAATAATTTTTCAACGAGCTGGAAATTAGCTCTGTAGATTTGGGGTTCAAATGCCTTTAGGGTCAAAACCCAAAATGTAGTACAACCAAAATAAATAATTGTTGGGCCTATATTTTTCTTATATATAACTATAAAACAAAGGATATAACTTGTAAATCAAATATGGAAATGAAAAGAGGGTTTGAGTAATAAAACACTTACTTGGACGTCCCTCACTACTACATTGGGCCCATTTTCTGACAATTTATCGATGCAGGTTCGTCGCCACAACATCTCATGTACGACGAAGGATACAACATGTTTTTCATCGCGTCAAATTTGTCACCAGTACGATGATGCCAGTTTCTTTGCAAGACCGATGACAACATTCGTCGTACCATCGACTGCTGTGCATCTGAAAACCAGTTTTTTGTCATCACTAATGCGTCATAAGAGCGACTAACCTATGGTGAACGTGCATCACAATTGACCAATGTCCAAATCCATTCTCATCATAGGTTCATCGTACGATCGACCAATATCTTCCGAAAGTCTGTTGTACCATCGACTCTAGTTCGTCCCAAATCCGATAAGTTTTCATCACCAACGCATCATACATGTGTCGTAAGAGCGATCAATGTTCATCCTAAGATCATTTACATTCGTTGAACCATCGATAATGGATTGACGAACCAACTTTGTTTTCGGCAATGGTTGGTCGGACGGTTAATGTTCTGTTAGTCGAACAATCGATGAACACCATCGTCGATGGCCCGACGAATGGTTTATTAATTAAAAAAAACAATTTGTATCATGCCATGTTGAGCCAGGATTTTTGGCCAGAAGGATATACACCCTATAATAATAATAATAATATTAATTCCATTAGAATAATGTTGCAACACAATAAAGATTGTCACAACATCTCGTATTGGATGCAACACCTCATGTTGCTGCAACTCCAGATGCTGCAACTCTAGACGCTGCAACTCTGAGCGCTATGGAAATCTCTTTGCACATGGAAACACTTAATAACATGATGTCACGATGCCGCAACTTTGATGTTGCAACTCTAGATTCTACAATTTTGAAATTCAACAAAATAAAGATGGCCGCAACATCTTGTATTGGATGCAACACCTCATGTTGTGGATGAAAGTTCCTCTTCCATATTCCATTAGAATAATTCTTCAGTAGAATAAGGATTGCCACAACATCTTGTATTGGATGCAACACCTCATGTTGTTGCAACTCCAGATGCTATAACTCCAAGTGCTATGGAAATCTCTTTGCACATGACAACACTTAACAACATGACATCACCATGATGCAACTCTGAGATTCAACACAATGAAGATATATATATAACCTTTGTTGTGGATGCAGGTTATTCTTCCAAGTTCCATGAGAATAATGCTTCAGCACAATAAACATGACCAACATATCATATTGGATGAAACACCTCATGTTGTTGCATCTCCAGATGCTGCAACTCCGAGCTTCAACACAATAAATATGGCCGCAACATCTCATATTGGATGGAACACCTCATGTTGCTGCAACTCCATATTGCTACAACTCTATATCTAAGCGGTGAAAAGGTACATACTCCTTACACTTTGCATATCATTTAAATGACATTAATAACAATATATATATATAATTTTTTTTTTTTTAACCTTTGTTGTGGATGCATGTTTCTCTTCATATTCCATTAGAATAATGCTTCAACACAATAAATATGGCAACAAAATTTAGTATTGGATGCAACACCTCATGTTGGTGAAACTCCAGACACTGCAACTCTTGATGCTGAAACTTTGACCTTCAACACAATAAGTATGACCACAACATTTGTATTGGATGCAACACCTCATGTTGCTGCAACTCTGGATGTCACAACTCCAGATGTTGCAACTATGAGCTTCAACACAATAAAGATGGCTGAAACATCTCATATTGGATGCAACACCTCATGTTGCTGCAACTCCATAGGTAAGTGGTGAAAATGCATGAACTCCTTACACTTCACATATAATTTAAATGACATTAATAATAATAAATAGATAAAAAAGAATATATATATATATATATATAACCTTTGTTGTGGATGCAAGTTCCTCTTCCAGATTCCATTAGAATAATGCTTCAACACAATAAAGATGGCAACACCATATCGTATTGGATGCAACACCTCATGTTGTTGCAACTCCATATGAAAGGGGTGAAAAGGTATGTACTCCTTAGACTTCACATATCATTTAAATGATATTATTAATAATAAATAAATAAAATATTATATATATATATATATATATATATATATTAAAAAAAATCAACTTTTTTTGTGGATACATGTTCCTCTTCCAGATTCCATTAGAATAATTCTTCAACACAATAAATATGGTTGCAACATCTTGTATTGGATGCAACACCTCATGTTGTTGCAACTCTAGATGCTGCAACTACGTGCACTATGGAAATTTCTTTCCACGTGGCAACACTTAACAACATGATGTCACCATCAAAAAAAGATCGTGTTATGAGAGAAAAAAGTCACCAATCCGACTATTGAGAACATGATGTCAACCTCTGAAACACTAAATCAGCTCACGACAACAAGCCCTGACCACGTCCATAGCACACACAACACACAAGGTAAGCGGTGAAAATGTACATACTCCTTATACTTCAGATATCAATTAAATGACATTAATTGAGTTGATAGGCTTGACCAATTTACCCATGCACAATCATCATTACCCCATAACTTAGAATCATTACATGACAAGTGACATTAAATATCCGACCTGTCCGACCACTAATTCCATTAAACACAACACGTTTCTTCCATCACACTGCCGCCATGACCATAATTCACATTGATTCCACCTCAATGACTGTCACCCTCTTTGACTTAATATTTTTGAAAAAATGGTGGAATCAAATTGCTAATTACCATTATATGGATGAATAATAATTAAACGACAAGTGGCAGTAAATATTCGACCTGTCCAACCACTAATTCCATTAAACACCACATGTTTCTTCCATCACACTGCCGCCATGACCATAATTCACATTGATTCCACCTCAACGACCATCACCCTCTCCGACTTACTATTTTTGAAAAGGTGGTGGAATTAGATTACTTACCATTTTCCCTCACCAAGTGCTGCAAGACCCTTGCAACAAAGATAGTAAGATTGATGAATAAGGGTAGTGAAATTATGCCAAAGAACAATGATGGGCGACGCTCTCATTTGCCATGAACCATACATAGGGTTGGTTAAAGCAGATGAAGAACTCTGGAGGGTCTTCAAAGAGGCAGGGTAGGCGATATATATTGATAGACTCCAGGGTCAATACAATAAAGAAATCACCCTAGAATTCGCTGTAAGTTTGAAAGAGGAGAAGGCACAGGTCCTTGGAGTTTCAATCGTAGTGAATGAAGAATTAATTGTTGCTATGACAGGGATTCCATAGGAAGTAGAAATATGGTTCTTTCGGAATATGACATTACCTGGTATAAAAGATGAGTTCTTTCAAGAAGGAGAGGAGCTAAGGAAGAAAGGTAGTGGGTTCAATAGGATTTCCTTGAGTCCTCTATGGTCAAGGGTGGCCTATCATGTGTAGAAGTACTTCACCCGTGAGGGATGCCATGGCATCATCTTCGAGTATCACCTGAAGATGCTACATCACCTCAGACATTCCAGGTTGATAAATATCCCTTTCTTTCTATGAAAGAGCCTACAAAACATGGCCCAAAGTGTCCAAAAATCCCAACGACAACGAGAGGGACTCACCCACCATGGGATTATCAATATTGTGGTGATGCATGCATTCCACCAGGTTGGTCATGCATGGGAAATCCCAACAAACCCTCCTACACAAATTGCAAAAGGATCGGCGACTCTGGAAACAACAACATTTTCATACGACTTGGGGGCAACATGTTCCACACAACCTTAAGAGGAAGGACTTCAAGGAACCCCCTATGAAGAGAAGGAAATCAAACCACCCCAAAAAGGAAATGCTCGACCATCAAAGAAGAGGAAGATAATAATAGAAGTAGTTATTCCTAAGAAAAATACGACACGATTTCCATCTAGACTAGCCATTCTTGCTGAAATAGAAGAACCAACCAAAAACGCTGAGTCAACAACAAACCAAGAAGAGACCCTTGCTATTAAACAAGAACCAACATGGGAAATTGGACTAACAGAGTAATTAGGTACAATGGAGACAAAACCCCTTGCTACCACACAAGACCCAGTTGGAGAAGTTTGACTAATGGAGGAATTAGGTACAATGGAGACATAACTCCCTGCTTCCACACAAGAACCAACAGGGGAAGTTGGACTAACATAGGAATTAGGTATAATGGAGACATAACCCCCTAGTGCCACACAAGAATCATTAGGGGAGGAAGAGTCAAGTGAGGGAAGGGATTTCCCTGAAGAAAGAATGGGGGAGGATGCATTCCCTAAAGCAGGAAAGAGGGACTCATATTCTACTGCAATTCAGGGCCAAGAAATGGATGTTTCTACAATGAGGGAGAAAATCCCATGGAAATACTGAGAAAGAAGTCTCCCAAGCACAAGAAACCAAGGAATATTCCAAGTAAACCTCACTGGCCTCTGTACTCTACCCTTATCCAACAAAATTCAAATTAAGAGAAATCAATCAGAGGATGAAAAAGAAAATAAAATGGATGAGAGAAAGATTACAAGGGGGACTGATAATTCTAGACTACCTATCTCAAGTGGTTGGGATTATCCACCAAGTCTGTGACAAATTAGAAGAAGAATCTATCAGACCTACACATGAATAATTAGCTGAGAAACTAGTGACATTCATGGACAATGAAACCCAAATTGATGGAACAAGAAACAAAAACAGAAATAGAGGAAGTGGTACCCCCTGAATAGCTAGAGGATATGACTCAAAAAGAGGAGGAAATACCTCCTGAAAGCATTAACTAGGAAACTCAGACATAAATACTTACAGAGGAAATTGGAATCCAAACACATATTGACAACAATTTCTGGTTGAGAGCCCAATCAAACAAATGGAGGAACATCGTTGAGGCTTATGAAAGAGGGACATGCCCTATGGAAGAATGTTGGCATGCCGTATACAACTTGAGGTAGAGGTGGGCCAAGCAGGTGGCTATTCATCGAGACAAATGGGAGAAGTGGAAGAAAGACATGAGGAAGACCTATGAACTTCAGACAGAAGCAGAGCTCCTGAAAGAGGATAAGAGACATATGAGCTCTCTATTGGGGGCCATCCTCAACTGTAGAGCACCTTCTCCTACCTACTCTATATTCCTACATGAAAGATACTTCTTATTCCAGTTCAGAGCAATATCATAATGAAGGCCCTATAATATCACCTCAACAAAGTACTTCTTGGAAGTGTACTATGGTAGTAGTGTTGAAGATATGGATATGTTGTGTGAGCTTTATCAACACAACATTGTCTTAGATTTCAAGACTGAATGGAATCCAATTCACTTTGTAGGAGATATATAGCTAAGGGCATTCACATCATTCGCGCACAAACATTCTCAATGGGATAATGATCTTACAATTGACAGAAAAATGAGACAAGTGATCTATGTATAAGGGGATAATTCCATAACCCTTAGGTCATTCTCATCTCACATTTTTCTTGGGATAATTCTATGACATATGGGCCATTCATGGCCCAGAATTGCGAAGAGGCCATCGATGAATGCTCAAAATGCATAACATCTCTGCTACAAAATTCTCTGTAGGGGAGTCGGCATCGATGGGAACAAGGGACACACGAGATCAGACAAAAAGACGCTTTCAATTACCACAACTTTGTAGTGGCATTGAAATGGGTAAGCAGGTACATATAGTGTTTCAAGACGTGTGGGAACTGTTGGGTAGGACTTAAGTTTCACTACCCCCTGATTTGGCTGCCACCATCTGAGTACCAACAAATTTTTAAGGTAGGTGAAATGGAGGAAGAAGAGTACTAGCAGAATATAGAGAGAGATGGAGGTTACTACTTGGCCTTTGAAAAAGGTCATGTTAACTATAACATCAACAATATCCACAATGCTGCCACTCTTTCATAATCAGAATGACTAGTTGAATGAGGACACACAACACTTTTGGTTGGGGGGAGACGATGGGTGTCTGGAACACCATCTTCTTCATGGATTTTCTTTCCCTTTTTCATGATAATCTTCAATCATTTCACTACCATCTTCAATTTAATTAGTGCATTTTTGTCTCAGGTATGTCACTCTATGATTTATGTCATTTTAAGTGATCTTGCTAGTGTAAATGAGGAAGTGTTGATCATTTCATGCTTATTAACAAAATGTATAAAACAATGTATGTCACAGGGATGTCAATGAGGTTCTTGTACTAATAGAAGACCTTGCTGCAACACAATCCTTAGTTGTTACGGCGTCTCTCTTAGTTACCGCAACACGATCACGAGTTGCTACAACACCACCCCTAGTTGCTGCAACACAATATTACATAATGTTGCAATACCAACCAGTAATGTTGCTACTGCTCGTAGCTGCAACATGACATAACAACTCCCAAGTCAATTTCCAACATAATTTTCCGAAGCTGCCAACTTTTGTAGCCATGTCCAGGAAACCGCCACTTGCATGGTACCCCAGAATATACAAGAGGATGTTGCATAAAGGGTTTAAAAGAGAAAGAGATGAACACAGACGATCGTTCTAACATATGTCTGAATCAAAAGGGGGGTTGGGTCATACAAATCTCCCATGCTCTTATTTGAGTCAAGTCGTTAGACGATATTGAGAATAACATGAGGATCATAGATCCTCATGGCCGTCCTAAACACTTCTTTACTAAGAAAATGATGTAAAGAATTGTATAAAGACTTGGCTCAATGAGATTCGAAGGACAATGCTTTTTGTAATCTGAATTTCATTTTCATTTAATAAAGATACTGTTGCAACTCTGGTTGAAGTATCCTGTAAAGTGTGTTTAAGCTCAACATGTGAATGGAGTTTTAACCAGTGCCTCGACTAAGGAGGCACCCCCCCTCCTTAGTCAGGTACTACTACACTGTAGTATAGATTTATTTCTCAATTGTGTGGTTTATATGATTATTAATAATTTGATTAGTGAAAATATGATATAAGATTCGGATTTGTTTGTCGTTGCAATTTTGGAACAAGGATTTAATGCAGAGGACAATGGATCTGACAAAAGAAGTGGCGTTGAAAGACACCGTAGCACTGAAGCCCGAGTCACTCAATGAGCGAGAGAAGATCTCTCGAGATGATTTGACAATACGAGATGATGATATATTGATCACTAAGATCATCTTAAATAAGTTTGGTCATGGATCAAACTCAACAAACTCAGGTGAAGGTGTATGCACCTGTCCATAAAACATGGATCGAGAATCCATAAGTGGACATGGTCAATCGAGGGTTTAGTCCATAGTCGACCCAAAGACTTGGTCGACCCAAACAATCCGACAAGGTGAGGTTACAAAGGAGCCACATGTTCCAACGCCCCCCATAAAATTAGCTTGGAGGAAACAAAATTCCAAAACATTCCCCCCTTGAATTTGTTATGACTGCAAAATCTCATCATAAGAAGGTATAGCAACACTTCAGAGGAAGTACAATCACCATCAATCTATATCAAGGGTAAAAAACAATCATTCATTTCAAATTGATTGCAAAATCCACCGTCAAAACACGGTCCCAGTAGGTCAATCGACTAGACAACAAGACAAAATTAACCAATCAATCAGTCGACTAGAAAAGAACGCACCAATATAATTAGTCTCTGTAAATCCAATTGTCTCTGCCAATACAGACAATCTCTATATCCAAATAGTCTCTATATCAGGTGTAATGTAGAAGTACATATCCCGAAAACACAATTGAACATGGTTCGATCGATCTCAACAAATACAAGAACATCAATTTGGTTTACATAAAGAACTTCAATTACCCCCCCCCTTTAAACAAAATTGAGGGATCAAAGTATCAACAACAAATATTCATCGAAACACACCAGTCGACAGACAATAGATAGTTGAAACTCATTCAACAAATGCACAGTCAAAACACTTCCAATCGACTATTAATTCAGGTTGAATCCTAATTGAGCGTTAGTCGACTGTCAAGTCGGGCCAAGCCCGCGGTCGACCATTGCAAAGAAATCAATAATGAATATAAGTGTTGCACGCCCATACAATCGATGAAACAAAATGGTAGGAACTCGTCAAACATCGGGTCATATGTGCCCATGACCACTCATCAATCCAACCACATTCTATCCTGGAAGTCGGTACTGGTCCACGGTTCTGTCTTTCATGTCTCTTCTGCAAAGATTTGAAAGCATGATTCCCATGTATGCGATGGCAAGGATGACGATAAGGCACAAAGGGTTGTGTTGGTTGATCAAGAGATATAGGCTCAGGTTTTGGTTTACTCTTAGGAGTAGAACAACCTGGTATATCAATAACAA
>JASDQU010013895.1:133426-151569 GCA_032191745.1 Picea mariana | reverse complement strand
AAGAAACCTGATGTTTCTCATTTTAAAATTTTTGGTTCATTTGTTTATGTGCATGTGACCAAAGATGCCAGGAAGAAGATGGAATCGACTGTTGAAGTTGGGATATTTGTGGGGTACACAGAAACACCCCATAATTATCGTGTGTATTTGCCGAACAACAAGATGACTGTTATGCGACAGGATATAAAATTCGATGAGGGGAAAGCCATGCGGTTGTCGCTTGAGAGGGAGCTAGACTTGCATGCAGAAGAGGAACTGCTGGTTCCCAAAGATGAGTCTCAAGATGTGGATCAGCCACATTAAGAGGTTCATGGAGTGGAGGAAACCACTCAAGTAGAGCCATCCATCAAAAATGGCAGAAAGCGCACCATGAAAGCTGATAGATTGAGACTAGATGTTGCACTGAATGTAGCAGCCCCTACTTCACAGCACAGACAGAGACCGTCTCCTGATCAATTTGTTGGATCCATGGCTCTCATGAGAAAATTTATTGTGACTGAACCATCTTCCTTTCAGGAAGCAGTGTAGGACCCCACTTGGGTTGATGCTATGGTAGAGGAGTATGACTCCATTGTCAAAAACAGTGCATGGGAAATTGTCCCAAGACCGATTGATAAATTAATGGTAGGATCAAGATGGATCTACAAGGTAAAGAAAGCTATTGATGGGAGTGTGGAGAAATATAAGGCCAGGTTTGTGGCTTGGGGCTTCTCACAGATCAAGGGGATAGATTATGATGAGACCTTTGCACCTGTCACAAGGTACTCTTCCATAAGATCCATCCTTGCACTCGCAGCATAGATGGGCTGGCGCATTCATTAGATGGATGTAAAAACTGTGTTCCTCAATGTGATCATTGAGGAAGAAGTGTACATTGAACAACCAGAAGGTTTTGAGACCTTTGATAGAGAGTCACATGTGTGCAGACTCAAGAGATCATTGTATGGGCTGAAGCAAGCACCCCGTGCTTGGTACACTCGGATAGACAACTATTTCACCGGATTGGGCTTCACCAAAAGCGAAGCGGATGCAAACCTATACCAAATTGTGGTGGAGGGTAAGATTTTAATCATTGTGCTTTATGTTGATGATTTAATATTGACTGGTGATGAGCAGCTGATACACTCATGCAAGGATGACCTTGCAAAGGAGTTTGAGATGAAGGATTTGGGCCTTCTTCATTATTTCCTTGGATTGGAAATATGGCAGTGAGATGGGGAACTTTTTGTGTCTCAAGGAAAGTATGCAAGGGAGATACTGGGTAAGTTTCACATGGAGGGATGAAAACCCATGGATACTCCTCTTCTAGGAAACTAGAGGAAAGAGGATTCTACTTCTGGAGAAGTAGTGGATGCTACTGTTTATCGACAATTAGTGGGTTCGCTAATGTATTTAGTGAACACAAGACCAAACATTTGCTATGCGGTTAACCAGCTAAGTCAAGTGATTGTTAAGCCTACCAAGCTCTTTTGGAAGGCAGGTAAGCATGTATTGAGATATCTGAAGGGCACATCTGAGTATGGATTATGGTACAAACAGACAAATGAGGTGAATTTGCATGGCTTCACAGATGCAGATTAGGTGGGCAGCCCAATGGACAGAAAGAGCACATCAGGAGGGATCTTTAGTATCAGATCTACAACTGTTTCTTGGCATAGCAGGAAACAAAGATCCATGGCACTTAGTTCAGCGGAAGTGGAATACATGGCAGCGATTCAAGATGCATGTGAGGCTATCTGGATGAGAAAGATCTTTGTTGGTTTGTTTGGTTCTCATTTAGATCCGACAATGATTTATTGTGATAATCAGAGTTGCATTAAAATCTCAATTAATCCTATGTTTCATGACAGATCTAAGAATATGGATATCCGATATCATCATCTCAGAGATTGTGTGCAGCGGAAGATCATTTTGCTTCAATACATTCCTATGAAAGATTAGGATGCAGACATTCTGACGAAGGTGCTCACCAAGAGCAAATTCGAATATCATAGAGACGGGATTGGGGTGAAGGATAATCCCTTTCTTGTTGAGAGGGAGTGTTGAAAAGTCAACAAGAAACATGTGTCTAATTTACTTTTCCCTTAAATAAATTGGACAATAAATATTAATCTATTATTTCATTCATAACTGAGTGAGTTGGATTTGTAACAGAATTATAAGTGTAGTTAAGTGAATTAAGATCAGTTGTACTAGTTGTAACTAAACATGCACTAGTGAGAGTTCAGTTAATCAGTGAACTCACATGCAACTGAAGATTCACCACGATTAACTACATGCATGTCAGATCCAATGGAGACCCAGTTGAGATAATAGGTGAAAGGGACAGTTTGGCTATCAGTTGTGATTTGATCACACATGCAGTGGATATGCTTATGAGAATGTGAAAACTAGGTAATTCGTTAATGATTCGATCATTGTGAGAATTCGAATTGTAGAGATTTGTGCAGAGGAAGCAAGCTGTCTGGACACAGGAATTGGCACATGTATTTGCTAATTTGTGTATGACAGTGTGAGACGATTGTATTGTACTGAGAGCTCTTGGATTAGATTTTTGTATGAGATTGTTTCATGATTCATGATATACATAATATATGATAGTGGGGTTTTTAGCTTTACGCTTTCCCGGTAAAACGCCTTTGTTATGTGTTAGTAATATTTCACTTTGTGATTGTGATTGTGATCGTGGTTTAATTTTCCACAAGAATAATAGTATAAGTGATTCTGTATTTAATAGTGGCATATAATTGTTAGATCAGGAAAATCGCAGGAAATACTTAATTTGTATTGAAATTTCTACATTAAAGAGCTTTAAAATATACAACATACAAGTTTCTTAGTAGACTAAACTACTACAAAAGGAATCAATATACCAATTTAATCGAATGCATAGGTAAATGTTTATATTTGCACAAATTATCATATGTTTAAGCAATAAATTATAGATTCTTGTGATGCATATCGATGAAGGAAAAACTCCACCAAGGGAAGTGTATAGAGTTGTTGATCCTCAAATGTGTTAAGTCTTTTGTAAACTCTCTCTTCTATGTTCCTTTTCCATACTTAGAAATTTTTTGCATTTGTCATAGGTTCACGAGGTATCTTTGCTATTTTTCAACTTTCACAGCCCCCAAAATACACCATCACGTTCCACCACCTTCATTTTACACCCTTATAAATTTTTCCAAACATTCCACCATGGGTCTAAGGCATTTTCCCGATTCAGTTGTCTATCACTACAACCCCTCCATCCGATCGATTCTTCATACTTAGTCAATTTTTCAAAATATCACCGTGGATCCATGATGATTCTTCTCCGCCATACCCACCGACCCAACATACTTCATTAGCTCTGCAACGTTTCAACACCTAGTCAATTTTTAAGCTTTACTGTGGGCCACGGTAATTTCATGATTCTTCCATACATACCCCTGATCCTGTTGTTCCAATTCTTTCTTATACTTAGTCAATTTATTGAAATCTCACCACGGTTATGCGATTCCGTGATGATTTCATTATTTCTCCACATACTCTCGATTCCAACCCCCCATCATGCTCATATCCTTCCATCCCGATTCTTCCCTATGGTAATCCACATCCTATCTTGTCACAAACACCATTGTACATTTAATGTAAATATTACAGAAATAACAAATGAGTTAAGTGTTAAAAGACCATTATTAATGACAATCTTCTCGAGACAATCGTTCATCAATTCTAAATTTGATTCACATTAACGTTCCTTTGAATCAAGTGTTCTGAATTATATTATGATAAAAAGGTTTTCTTTGGTAATAACGTTTTGAAAAGAATTGTGCATTAATTTGTCAACTTGATTAAGCATGACCACCAAAATAAGGGAACAATTCCGTGTGTTGGGTATATTTTTTTTTCCTCGGGAAATGTGTCACATTTTTGCCTCATTTTTTTGTGTTGCCTCGATTTTTTTGTCTGTTGTTGGGTGTTTTTTAGGCACATGGTTTTTGCCGATGGTTTTCTATTTCCAGTTAAGGAATTAGGGTTGTTGACTAATACAAGTCATTGGGTTAGGGTTTTGGATGTCGTTGGCTCCTATATGTAGATTGTATTGTAAACAATGTATCACTATGTATGAATATAGAATATGTTGGTTTTCTTGGTTTGGGTTTCCACGGGAAAAATATTTGTGTAATGTTTGTATTTTCCATTGTATCTTTTTTTATCTTTTACTGAAAATATGTTTGTAGTAAATATCATACAATGTTCAAATCTACATTTGGTATCAGAGCTTTATTGGCTTCAGGGGGATGCCTTTGTGGTCAAGGGTTTGGCTCGAGACTGTGATAATCCTTGTTACAGTGAGATATTTGTGGTATTGATTTTTCAGGTGAAAAGAAATGGTGAGAAATTTGAAAATGGAGATCGAGAATTTTAATGGGAAAAGTTTTGAGTTGTGGAAGCTCAAGATGGAAGATTTGTTGGTGGACAGAGATCAGTGGATCACGTTAGATCTAGGTACTCCACCTATAGGAACTTCAACAGATGACTGGGAAAATTGGGATCGGAAAGCGAAGAGCACAATCCAACTATCTCTCAGATTTAGTATTACTGAATGTGTCAGAGGAAGATACAACCAAGGATTTATGGGATAAGTTGGGGAAGTTGTATCAATCTAAGTCCCTAGTAAATAAACTATTCCCGAGAAAGAAGTTGTATAACCTGAGGATGAGAGATGGAGACTTGGTGGCATAGCATTTGAAAGCCTTCAATACTGTGGTAAGTTAGTTAGTATCTATTGAGATTAAAATTTCAGATGAAGATAAGTGTATCAGTTTACTGTATTCTTTACCAAACTCGTGGGATAGTCTAGTTGTGGCCATAGGTAGTAATACAACTGCCTTGAAGTTTGATGAAGTGGTCTCATCCTTATTGTCGGAGGAGATGAGATGGAATAATATGGAAGGACAAAGAAAAAACACATTATTTGCAAGAGGATGCTCCCAGGAAAGAAATAGATCTATGGGAGAGAAGATGAGTCAATCATCAAGCTTGTATGGGAGAGAACTTATCATTGTATTAGAAATCAAGAGAGGTGGTTATTGTTGTTTTGATATTAATGAAATGTTGATTATTCTTTTTGATCCATTGAGCATTCATATCTGATTTAGTCCCAGTTGCATTTCCCAATTTTGGAAGGGCCCCTTGATCTAGGTAATGCCCTGTTATTTCCATTTCGTTTTATAGATTAGCTTTGTGTGATTATTTCATTTCAATTCTAGTTTGATTGTTGTTCCTTTCATTTTATTTCATCTATGTTCTTTACATTAGGTGATAGTTATTTTATTTTAGTCATTATGGTGACAATTATTATGGTTACCGTTATTTGATTTCAGTTGGTTTGAAGTTTTATTTGTTGTATTCCTTTTATGATAATACAAGTCCAAGGACTCTGGCTTGTTACAATGATTGGAACTCTTGAGAGTTGAACTCATCATTGAGAGAGTACATGAACACTTGGGTGGAAGAGAGTACCTTGAGCCTTGCTTAGGAGAAACTCTTAATAGGCCAATACCTGGTTTTGATTTGATTCTTTTGTTATTTTATTCTAGATAATTACATATGTTAAAATGAATGGAAAGAATCTCCCCAAGTCATAATTGCACAAAGAAAAATAATCTGAATGCAAGAGTGTAGTTCCACCAATAAAGACTTGTCACATTTGACATAGTAATTTTCATCTTTAGTTTGTGAGTTTATAAATTCCATCATTTACCTTTCTAAGCTCATCATTCCAATATTAGGTCAGTAACATTTTAAAATATTTCAACTCTTTTGTTGACTAATTTGGGTTGTAGCTTGGATGGTATACATTCTTATAAAAGTTAAAGTTCGGTAATTAGAACTCATTTAGTGTCATAAGTTAATCATCTCTCAGGTGCATGAACACTGAAACCTCAAGTGAAAGATTGAAATAAGTGTCATTAATGAAACCTCGAACTAATGAACTAATTTTTGTTCATAGGTTTAATTTCCAGTATTGAGTATCTTGTTTCTCTCATACATTGAAGTCTTAAGAATTCATTGATTAAACGAGATCTCATAAGAAAACATATTTATGCGTAGATCAAACATATGGATATAGTATGCATTTCCCTTGTTCATCTTGATATAAATCTATGAATTAAAGATTAAGATGTCTGGAATTTCCTTTTGACTTCCTTAGATTGCTTTATGATTTGAATACAATTTTTCTTTTTGGATTGGTATCCTTAGTGATAGGTCATTTGATTTCATTTATTGCACTCTAAAGTGTGTTTTTCCAACATTATTTGCTAACATAGTCTAGCATAGACTAGAATAGGCTTTGTTATTGCATTTCATGTGCTTGCACCTTGAAGTCTATGAACTACCAGATCGATGATTTAATGTTGGGGATTTATACATATAAATAACCCCACAATATGGTTTATCTTTTTTCATATGAAACTAGGCTTCCATTCTCTCTTTATATCCTCTTTTTGTCATGCTCGATCCCTCACATTGAGTGATATTGTAACACCCCTATTTCCCCCAGCTTGTAATTAATCATAAAATAGGATTACCATGCTAAGGCAAGTGGACAATGTAAATGTATTATTGTTAAACTGCCCATAATTGACTGTTGGGGGGTGAAGCCTTGAAGTATGAGCCATGATATCTCTAGAGGAAATAAATTAGCTAATGAAGAATAAAGGATGAGTGGTTGAATCATCAACCACGCCCATGAATGGAAACATGGTCTAGTTGCAAGATGTCAGCTCGAAGTACCACAAAGACCTGCAGACCTGATCTTACTTATGACAGAAGGAACAAGACAGGTCAAAAAACCTTCTAGAGGAGGGAAGGTAAGATACATATAGAGACAAAAAAAGAGAGGAGACATGGGACGAGAGCACAATCTCACAAGGGAGATGTGTGAACCCAAAGGAAGTACCGAGAACACGGCCTGAAAGACCCAAACGCGAGATTGATGCTGAGGAAGCATCTGATAAACCTCACAAGGTCACTTTGACAGAGAGATTTTATCTGAGAGATGACATAAATTCCCTAGTGATATCATGGCTTGGCACGGGGGTGGCCAGAGTGATAAGAATGAATGCCTCTGAGCTTATGGTTGGTTGGAAAGGTGCACACCCACAATCAGTTGGTTGGATGCAAATTATAATAGATAAGTATTCTCATACCCTATGAAATTAAGTTGTAATTATGTAATGAAATGGGATATATTGTGAAGGACCCAGGGATGTGTATGTTTTATTAATGGTTATACTATATCTCTTTATTCCTGTTAAAATTGTGTATTTAAGCATGCATGGATTGGACATATTCTGTATTTGTAAATGCTTGCACCTTGTGGTGGCTTAAACTAGATCCACAAACTATGAGTTCGTCGACCTTGGGCATAATTTCACGTACGCATGTCAACACTCCTAGTCGTTCCGAGTCCCTTGGAGGAGGGAGTCTATTAAATATTAGGAGACATAGTGCATGTATTCACGGGCTCTCTGCAAGGCAGGTAGATACTGAGAACCACTCAAGTTCTAGAGTTGAGGAATGAGTGTAAGGGGTGTGCATAAGGATTCTTCCAAGTGTTAAGTTCAATAGAAAGAACACAAAGCTCTTAAGCCCTTCAGAGCTAAAAAATCTCAGGAAGAGTAGGAAGGCTGAAGTATCGAAAGGGAAGGTTCCCTTGTTTGGAAGATGAACGGATGAAATCTGTTTGGAAGAAGCCACTGTCTATTGTGACCATTGGATATGGGAAAGAGTGTGGGAGTTAACCCTTGGAGTCATTCACACTTCGCAAGTTCGAAGAAATGAGCCAGTTCATCGTAAGGGAGATAAAATCCCCAAAGTCCCAAAGTCCTAAAGTTAACTCTGAACCTTAGATCTAAGGATGCCCAGGAACTGTCCCGACTGTCAGATCTAGGAGGTAGATGATGGCCAAGCTACCATAACTACCCATGATTTAAGAATCTGATAGTGGAGATGGATGTGATCCATTTAAAGGGAGGAGAGGCCATCTCGGTCATTAGATCGACTCAAATAACTACTGGAGTTACTGTATTAAACACCAGCCGTTCGATTTAATCGACGATTGGGATCACTGCAGAGTGCGAAGGTGAATTTAGCGGACTTACTAGTTCATGGTCCACAATCAACCCATGTAGTTGATATGATTGGGGATGGAAGATCAATGACTAGGATTAGACCAGATTCGAGTGGGCACTTTCCAGATTGCGGAGGTTGAGCTCTTTGACAAAGAGAACGCATGTTGGGGCCCCACAAGTACTGTGAACTATCGATCGTCATGGACCTTCGATCTGAGTTTGATAAGATCCATGAAATGAAAGGAGTGCATGGGAAATCGATATCTTCAAGAATATTAAGATCAGAAGAGATAAGCCCTTTTTAAAGGTGCAGATGAGGTCCAAGAGACAGAATCGTAGGAGGAACAAAGGCCGAGGCCTTTGAATGCTTAGAAAATCCTCTAAGCTAGAGGAAGTTGAAAGCTTAAGAGGAGGAACGATAACAAACATCAGATCGATTGTGGAGAGGAGCATGGACCATTACATCAACATCCACTGAAAAAAGGAAGTGCAGAGGAGAGGAACAGATCCCATCTAATGGATCTGAGCGTGAAGGACCAGTAACTATTGGATCCGGAAGTAAGTGCATGAGACTTAACCCTTGTGTGCGTAGGAGAGTGGACTTGTCAAGGTCCCAAAGTCCTGAAGTAATTCACAGCCATAATATTAAGGGGGGCATGACATAAATTTATGGATTTTAGGTAAAGACCCGAAGTAACTATCAACCGTTTGATATGAGAGGACACACGACAGTAATATGCATATGTCGATGGGGAGTGAAAGTTGAGGACTAATAAATTTGAAGTTCGAAGACACGAAGGGATCGCATCCGTTGATCTGAGAGGGACATGTGTCAGTGGATCATCAATTATGGCTAAAATCCAATGGGGAAAAATGAGAGTTGAGATTTCGAAGTCTAGAAATCCGAAGCGATGAGAGTCGTCGATGTGAAGGTGGACATGCAACGCCAGATCTATTATTTTGGAAGAAAAGAGAGGAGGAAAAGGTTCGAAGACCCCGAAAAGGTATCGATCGTTTTTCAAAGAGGGAGATGAAGGACCGTTGATCTGGTTGAGGAGGCCAAATCCCCGAAGCAGGAGTAGAACTGTCTATTGANACGACAGTAATATGCATATGTCGATGGGGAGTGAAATTTGAGGACTAATAAATTTGAAGTTCGAAGACACAAAGGGATCGCATCCGTTGATCTGAGAGGGACATGTGTCAGTGGATCATCAATTATGGCTAAAATCCAATGGGGAAAAATGAGAGTTGAGATTTGAGATTTCGAAGTCTAGAAATCCGAAGCGATGAGAGTCGTCGATGTGAAGGTGGACATGCGACGCCAGATCTATTATTTTGGAAGAAAAGAGAGGAGGAAAAGGTCCGAAGACCCCGAAAAGGTATCGATCGTTTTTCAAGGAGGGAGATGAAGGACCATTGATCTGGTTGAGGAGGCCAAATCCCCGAAGCAGGAGTAGAACTGTCGATTGAGGAGGATGCGTGGTAGATGATCTGCCATTTCAGAGAAATCTCTCCGAATGAAATGATAATTTGAGAACTGAAACTCCTGAAGGCCGGAATCGTAGAGGAGAATCATAGCCGCACATATGTAGTGACAGGTGTTAGTATATATTCCACTCCGGAAGATAGCTATTGAGGACAAAGCGAGGGTTGAGAGTTGAAACTCCCAAAACCCGAATCATGAAATAAATCACAGCCATTGATTTAGAAAGGTTAGATCTGATCCGTCGATTTAGAAATGATGGATCTGATTCATCAGTTCAGAAGAACCAACAAGATCAATGAGATCAATGGTCCCGTCGCATTGTAGGGACCGAAGGTGCACGAACTTTTAAAAGTTGAGGGTAGGCCAGAATCCAAACCATGGTTTTGGAGAAAGGACATGTGGAGGCTCAAGGTGAATTGCGGGGTGAAAATAAGTTTGGTTTCAAACCACCCTTGGTTGCGCCCGCAATCGCGTGGTTACCTAAGGCCATCAACCAAGATCATATCAAGGAAGGGGATTACCAGAAAAGGATCTAGATCCTAGACTCTGAGATTTCATAGGCGCGAAGGGGAAGGTCACAGGTACCATTAGACCTGCAGCCGGAAGTCGAAAGGGTATGAATTTAATTACAGAGTGAGAACATCAGGGTCTTAGAGAGTAGTTTGGCTTCAGAATCAGAGATCCTTGACCGAGAGGTCGGAATTACTCCTCGACTTTCCAAATTAGAAACCATGAATGGAGAGTCTGCCCTTTAAGAAAAGTGAAAATTTTATGTCCCATCGTGGGTGTTTTACAAATTGGTATCAAAGCATGGTTACAAAACTTGGCCTGCTTGGACTCATGTACGAGTCGCGTAAAGAGGTATTGTTATCTGCATTTACTCCTTAAGGAGAAGGACTTCAAATTTAACCTGTGATTTTGGGAATTCTTGTTGAATTTCAATAGGAGAATTTCTTTATCCCTTTTTCAAAGTGAAAACTACTCTTACCGGAGTAGGGATATGCTAATTAAAATTTATAATAAGACTTGAATGTGGATAGCTGAAGGTGGCAGGGTTCTGTCAAGAGTAGTTGAAGCTTAAAGGATAGATTACCTGGTGTTCATAACACTGATTCTAAGCATGGGCAGTTGGAACTTTAGGCATTGATGATGGTGGATTATATAATGGTTAATACCTTTGTGGGATTAACGAAATATGATAGGATCAGGTAGGATCCTTGGTAGTTATAGTTACTACTTTATGTTAAAATTAGAGTATATAAATCCTCATGAACAAAAAAAAGTGAGATGGGTAAAACCCTATGGACGCTGAGGCAAGAAGGTTTTCTTTCTAGACATTGTTGCATAAAGAGGAAAGTGACCCTGGTTGGTTATTACCTTGAGAGAAGGAAACATCAATACGAGATATGACTATGAGATCAGTCCTGTAAGTGACTGAAATCTCAAACTAAAGGAAACTAATGATGAAATTAAACGATCAAATGAATGCATGAGGTAAAAAGGTGAAAGAGATGCACCTACTTATACACGAATGTGTATACATGATCATAAGGATGATTAGAAGATCCTTGGGAAAAGGATATAGAAGCCGGATATGTTCATGTGTGTGAATGACATGGTAAAAGTGCAAGCAATAAGCTATCATGATGAATAATTATCTATGTTTAATTATGCTTGAGTGCATGGGTTTAATGTATTTTGGAGCTTCCTAATATGAAGCTTAACATTATTACCAATTAGGTATGAATGATATTAAATGTGTAAGTGATGCACATGTATTATGTTGAGTATAGTTATAGGTACAATATGGTTGCCCTAATGAGTGAAATATAAAGCAAGAATTGCCCTTGTACATAATATGTATGGATACATAATTTGGGTACATGAAAAATATGCATGTTTATATTCCTTATGGGATATTTGGTGAATTGTTGAAGCTAACTCAAGGTTGAGGCCATCAAAAATAGTGACGGATATATAATAAGGAAGTTGCATGCTGAAGGATTTCCTTGTGGAGGAACGGTGTGAAGTCTCTGTCAAGAAAACAAAGTCACAACCTTAATTACTACTGGGAATCCTATATACCAGAATCCTGGATTAAATTTTGAAAAACATCATGTAATGAATAGAAGACTAATAAATGAATATTGACCATTCTGATAATCGAATGGTAATGTGCAGGATGCACAGGTTCATGATCCTTTATGAACAATTTTTTTTTCTATTAAAGCATGCTGATGTATTCCAAAAAGGGTTATGGTGAGGCCTAACCAAGGCTGCTCAAGGAAAAGAGCAGGAAGATCCCAACAGGGAGTAAATTTCAAAAGCAAAGAAAAGACAGTGAGTCCATAGAAATAACTCAAATGGGATGAAAAGTCCCAGGGGATGTAGAAAAAATTTGAAGAAGGGGAGAGCCCTCAATTATTTTCTTGTTGTGTATTATGTTTTTCTCTGGGATGAAAAAGCTAGTACACTGATGGAAGTAAATGTTTTGACACCATAGTGATGATGGTTTTATTATTGTAGAAACGATTGAGAACTATTGTGTTGCACTCATGAAAACATTAAGGATAATGTGATGAAGTGCATACATATATGCTAGGACATGTCTGAAAATGTTTATTAATTTAAATGTTGTGGTACTTTCATTTTTAAATTTCATGACGACTAATGTGTTTATGATGTTTGTCATGTGTAGAAAGAAATAGATTAGAACTGTTGAGAAAGACGGTTGCCAATAATGAACAACCTCAATCAGAGGATGACTATGAGAAGGTTCTTGTTGAAATATTGTTGAAGGGACTTTAAAAGTCCCCATGGAGCACCACTGATGGGATAATATCAGAGGGGGTGCTAACAACCAAAAAAGGTATAAAAATGTTCATGCCTATGTGGCACAAGGTATGAAGGGATTGGGTAATAATCCCTTCTGAAATGTTTTACGGTCTTAATATTATGTATGAAACATTGAAAGGAAGTTGTATGCATTGGATACCCAAGTAGGGTATGATTCAGGGAGGAGAACCTGAATGATAGAGGTGTGAACCTCTGGTAGTAAAGACTGTTTGTAATCCTCAGAAGAATTCATGAACTGATATGTCATGAATACATGAAACAATCAATGAACGATTGGAAACAAAAGTGCTTATAGATAGCATGTTGCATGAAATCGATTCAAGGAAATGCATTTTTTTATAAAGGACAAACAATGGATTTCCCATTGAGGAGGGAGGACCTTCCAACATTTCTACTTACATTGTATAGGTGTTAGATAAAACCAAATTTGGGTGGCCATGAGTGTTGGCACACTGGTTATTAATAAAGAAAGAATGCTTAAAGGCATGCATGTGAAAATTTTGAGTCTCATGTGTACTGATTTGAGATCATGATCATCTTGTAGCCGGAAGCATAGTCCTACTGCAACAATGAATGAGAATGAATAAGTGATATGGTGAAAATATTGGCTAACCTCAACACACCATGGAAAATAACCTGTCATAAAGTGTGACAAACTTGAAATCAATGCAAGAGTGCGTTGGGTATGAATGTGGCCATGAATATTGGCACATTTGTTAAAGTCTTTGAAATGATGAATTATGTTTTGAAAGGTTTGGTATGTTGAAATGAGGCATAGGCAAGGAATGGGACTCCATTTTCATGTTTATATAGATGTGATGAATTGTTAGTATGCATGGTTTTGAATATATATATATATATATATACATGGATGCATGGAAACTAACAATTTGTTTGCATGTTGAATGTTGAAATTGCAGGAGGAAATGGGTCTTGGATATGGTAGTATTGTCAGCCCATAAGGAAGATCAATTTTCTGTTGAGCCAAACTTCTATGGGAATGAAAGTCCCATAATTATGAATTGGGTTCCTGTGTGAAACAAATATGAGAACAAAATGTGGAATTCGGAAATCTGCAGATCATAGATTTACAAGAAAATTTTTGAATTAAAAAATTTATGTTGTCTCATGAATTTTTGTATACTGTGATACAAGTGAAAGAGAAAGCTCTGCGAAGAGTGTAGAGACGAGAAACTAAGCTCTCGGGTTCGAGGGAGAACTGTGAGAAAGAGTATAATCTGATCGCATGAAATAGAGACTGACTCAGGAGAAGGAGAGTAACCTTCGTCCCTATCTATGATTGAGTTAGGACAAGGAGAGTAACCTTCGTCCCTAACTATTTCTATGCCAGGAGAAGGAGAGTAACCTTCGTCCCTAACTTTAGTTGATCCAGAAGGCTGTCAAGCTTTAAAAGCATGAAAAATGGCTACTGTTGAGCCATGAGAACCCTATGGTAAGCCATGATCACCTAGAATATATTGTGTTGAGGTAACACAAGCTGGAGGGACCTCTCAGAAGAGAAAGTCTGAGGGAAGCCTCGACAGAGTCTCTGGAATTATTTTTGTGCGAGAAAACCTTCGCAAGGCAAGATGGATCACCTGAGAGATTGTATAGCAGAGAAGGGGATGCCTGAGCCTAGGCCTGGAAGGTGAGTGACTGTAAGGAAGAGGAGACCTTGATATTTCTTGTAAACTATTGATTGGGATCATGCACATGATGGGTAGTTCTTCCTATGTGAGAAAACCTTGGCAAGGCAAGATGGATCACCCGAGGGACTGTATAGCAGAGAAGGGGATGCCTGAGCCTGGGCCTGGAAGGTGAGTGACCACAAGGAAGAGGAGACCTTAATATTTCTTGTAAACTATTGATTGGGATCATTTACCCAATGGGTATGTCAAGGAAAAACAATGATCCTGGATAACAAAACAACCATGTGGTTACAAATCCATGAACTACGTAGATAATTATTGTGCTAAGATTATGGAATTTTCCTAGAAATTTGTATACAATGTTTTCGCATAAGACTATGATTAACGTGCTTGTTGTCCAAGAATTATTGAAATCAGGTGACCAAGATTAAGGGTATGAAAAAGGACCTGACCGAGGAAGAAGGATCAAGATTTATGAAACAACTGAATGAGAAAGGCATGATAGGTGTTTTTGAGAAAGAACACCGAGGACAATGTTCCTTTAAGGGGGAGGGAATTGTAACACCCATGTTTCCCCCATCTTGTAATTAATCATAAAATAGGATTACCATGCTAAGGTATGTGGACAATGTAAATGTATTAATGTTAAACTGCCCATAATTGACTGTTGGGGGGTGAAGCCTTGAAGTACGAGCCATGATATCTCTAGAGGAAAGAAATTAGTTAATGAAGAAAGGACGAGTGGTTGAATCATCAACCACCCCCACGAATGGAAACATGGTCTAGTTGCAGAATGTCAACTTGAAGTACCATAGAGACCTGTAGACCTGAGCTTCCTTCTGACAGAAGGAACATGACAGGTCAAAAAACCTTCCAGAGGAGGAAAGGTAAGATAAATACAGAGACACAACAATATAGGAGATATGGGACGATATTACAAGCTCGTAAGGGAGATGTACGAACCCAAAGGAAGTACCGAGAACATAGCTTGAAGGACTGGAACGAGAGCTTGATGCCAAGGAAGCATATGATAAACCTTGAAGGGTCACTATGACAAAGATAGTTTCTCTAAGAGATGGAGTAAATTACCTAGTGATATCATGGCTTGGCATAGGGGTGGCTAGAGTGATTAGAATGAATGCCTTTGAGCCTATGGTTGGGTGGAAAGGTGCACACCCACTGCCAATTCATTGGATTCAAATTGTAATAGATAAGTATTTTGATTCCTTGTGAAATTAAGCTGTAATTACATAATGAAATGGGATATACTGTGAAGGACCCATGGATGTGTATGTTTTCTTAATGGTTATACTTTATCTCTTTATTCCTGTTTAAATTTTGTATTTAAGGAAGTATGGATTGGACACGTTTTGTATTCATAAATGCTTGTGCCCTGTGGTGGCTTAAAATAGATCCACAAACTATGAGTTCGTCGACCTTGGGCATAATTTCACATACGTATGTTGACACTCCTATTCGTTCTCAGTCCCTTGGAGGAGGGAGTCTGTTAAAGATCAGGAGATATAGTTCACATATCCACAAGCTCTTTGCGAGGCAGGAAGAGACCGAGAACCACTCAAGTTCTAGAGTTGAGGAATGAGTGTAAGGGGTGCGTGGAAGGATTCTTCCAAGCGTTAAGTTCAAGAGAAAGAATGAAAATCTCTTAAGCCCCTCAGAGATAACAAAGCTTAGGAAGAGTAGTGAGGCTGAAATATCGAAAGGAAAGTTTCCCTTGTTTGGAAGATGAACGAATGAAATCTATTTGGAAGAAGCCATGGTATGTTGTGACCATTGGATATGGGAAAGAGTGTGGTAGTTAACCCTTGGAGTCATTCATACTTCACGAGTTTGGAAAACTGAGCGATTTTTTCGTAAGGGAGCTAAAATCCCCGAAGTCTGAAGTTAACTCTGAACCTTAGATCTGAGGATGCCCGGGAACCATCCTGATCATCAGATCTAGGAGGTAGACAATAGTCAAGTTACCAAAACTACCCATGACTTAAGAATTTGATAGTGGATATGGATGTGAGTAGTTTAACGGGAGGAGAGGCCATCTCGGTCGTAAGTTTGACTCAAATACTCACTGAAGTTACTGAATTAAACACCAGTCGTACGATTTAATCGATGGTTGGGAATCATTGCAAAGTGTGAAGGTGAATTTAGCAGACTTGCTAGTTCACAGACCCCAATCAACCCACGTCATTGATCTTGTTGGGGATGGAAGATCAACGACTAGGATCAGACCAGAGTTGAGCGAGCACTTTCCATATTTTAGAGGTTGAGCTATTTAACAAAGAGCATGCATGTTGGGGCCCCCCAATTACTGTGAACCATAGATCACCATGGACCTTCTATCTGAGTTTGACAAGATCCTTGAAATGGAAGGAGTGTGTGGGAAATTGAGATCTTCAAGAAGATCAAGCTCATAAGAGATAAGTTCTTTTCAGAGGTGTAGATGAGGTCCAAGAGATAGACTTGTAGGAGAAACAAATGCTGAGGCCTTTGAATACTTAGAAAATCCTCTAAGCTAGAGGAAGTCGAAAGATCGAGAGGAGGAGCGACAACAACCGTTAGATTGGTTGTGGAGAGGAGCATGGACCATTAGATCAATGTCTAGTGAACAAAGGAAGCACAGAGGAGAGGAACAGATCCCATCTATTGGATTTGAGTGGGAAGGACCAGTAATCATTGGATCCAAAAGTAAGTGCACAAGACTTAACCCTTTTGTGTGCAAGAGAGTGGACTTGTCAAGGTCCTGAAGTCCCGAAGTAATTCATAGCCACCAGATTAAGGGGGATGTGGCATTAATCTATGGATTTTGGTAAAGACCCAAAGAAACTATAAATTGTCTGATTCGAGAGGACATGCAACAGTAATCCGCATATGTCGAGGGGGAGTGAAAGTTGAGGACTGAGAAATTTGAAGTTCGAAGACATGAAGGGATCGTAGTCGTTGATCCGAGAGGGTCATGCGTCAATGGATTATCAATTCCAGATAAAAGCCATTGGTGAAAAATGAGAGTTGAGATTTGATATTTTCGAAGTCTGGAAATCCAAAGCGACGAGAGTCGTTGATGTGAAGGTGGACACACAACGCTAGATATAGAACTCCGGAAGAAAAGAGAGGAGGAAAAGTTTTGAAGACCCAAAAAAGGTCTCTATTGTTGATCGAGGAGGGAGATGAAGTACCATTGATCTGGCTGAGGAGGCCAAATTCCTAAAGCGAGAGAAAAACCATCGATTGAGTAGGACGCGTGTTAGACGATCTGCCTTTTTGGAGAAATATCTCCGGAAGAAATGAGAATTTGAGAACTGAAACTCTCGAAGGCCAAACTCGCGGAGGAAAATCATAGCCTCACATATGTAGTGATAGGTGTCAGCAGATCTTCCACTCTGAAAGATAGCTACTGAGGAGAAAGTGAGGGTTGAGAGTTGAAACTCCCGAAACCCGAATCACGAAATAAATCACAACCGTTGATTTAGAAAGGTTAGATCTGATCCATAGATTCAGAAAGGATGGATCTGAGCTATCGGTTTAGAAGCACTGTCAAGGTTGATGAGATTGATGTTCCTGTCACATTACAGGGACCAAAGGTGTACATACTTTAAAATGTTGGGGGAGGGCCACAATCCAGACCATGGTTTTGGAGAAAGGACACATGAAGGCTCAAGGTGAATTGTGGGGCGAAAAGTAGTTTGGTTTCAAACCACCCTTGGACACTGCTACAATTGTGTGGTTACGTAAGGCCATCGCACAAGGTCATATCAAGGAAGGGGCTTACTAGAATAGGAGCTAGCGTCCAGACTCTGATATTTCATAGGTGCGAAGGGGAAGGTCACGGGTACCATTAGACCTGCACTCGGAAGTCAAAAGGGTTTGTGTTTAATTAGAGAGCGAGACCATCAAGGTCTCAAAGAGTAGTTTGGCTTCAGAATTGGAGATCCTTAATCGGGAGGTCGGACTGGTTTCCCAACTTTCCAAATTAGAAACCATGAATGGAGAGTCTTCCCTTTAAGAAAAGCG
>JASDQU010013895.1:104973-119450 GCA_032191745.1 Picea mariana | reverse complement strand
TATGATGTCTGAACTTACTGAAAAGATGGGTCTTCGCCATAAAAATGCAACCCCCCATTATCCACAGGCCAATGGCTAGGTTGAAGCAATCAACAAATTTCTCATTACTATGCTTCGACGGATGATAGGAATTCATAAGACAAGTTGGCACACAATGTTGTTCTCAACATTATGGGCTTATTAGACATTCGTTAAGTCTTCCACGAGATTTAAACCTTTCCAACTAGTTTATGGTATCTAGGTATCTTGCCGATTTAATGTGAGATACCGTCTTTGAAACTGGCCGTTGAACTTCTGCCCAATACCTCTGCTGAAGAAGAACGTCTGTTGTACTTAATGCAATTAAACAAAAACCATCATGATGTTGCCTTAGTTATTGAAACCCAGAAGAAACATGTTAAATCCCAATACGACAAGCATGTCAAGCCACATGTCTTTTCTGAAGGAGATCTAGTTCTTATTTATGAACAAGATCGTGATTTTCTAGGGGTCGATATATTTGAGGCCATGTGGTGAGGTCCTTACATTGTCATATGTGTGTTGGAGAAGGGAGCTTATGAGGTAGTTGATTATGATGGAATCCCTTTGAGTGAACCCATAAATGGGCTTTACTTAAAGAAGTACTATGCTTAAGTCATTTTTGCATAAGTGCTTGTATTTTTAGTGTATCATACTTTTGTGTGATTTTTCAATTGTTTGGTTTCGACCTTCAGTTGCTTACCTCGCGTTGTGCTTGGTTTCTAGATGTCTGTGTCTTCACTACCCTACATTGGATTCGCTGATGGTGCTAGTTGTAGTACTCAGAAGTTAGCATCTGCCGCTTGGGAAATCTATGCACCTACAGATGAATTGATTAGTCTACATGGTGTTTTACTTGGTCACACAACTAACAATATTGCATAATACAGTGCATTCATTGAATTATTGAAYGATGTTGTTTCACTTGGAATCTGTTGTCATATTGTGCGACTTGATTCACAGTTAGTAGTATTACAGTTGAGTAATATCTACTCCATTCGAAGTCCTACATTTGTAAGGGCATATTTACGAATTCGCCTCTTGGAACGTCATTTTGATTACATTGAATATCAACACATTCCTAGATGTCTAAATACATTAACAGATGCTTTAGCTAATTATGTGTTAGACAAACATTTGAGAAATTTTTGAAATCCAATCACACTTTGTATATACAAAAACTAAGCCGGTAGAAACCTCATATATATATAACGATTAAAGTTTTACAAAAAGTGTTTTAGTCCGAAGACCAAAATATAAAAAATGTGAAGCACATGGATTCATGTACAAATATAGCATCAAGGATGCTACTCTCTATAACATGTGATTATCCATGCTAGTTTACGAAGAAGTCGACCGATTGAAGCAGACACGCCCACTGTATGGCGCTGATAATGCCTCAGGATATCGTCGATAGAGGAATTTGAGATGTTCATAGTAATCCCCTCTAGATTCTTCTCTAGAATCTCATCGTCAACAACAACAACTCCTGCTACGCCAACTCTCTCCCCTCGCCTCTGGATGGGGCATGAACCTGGAGGTCAGTAAGGTCCCACGTCTGCATCATCAAAAGAGCATTTGATTAAGTCATCAGATAAATAACACATAAAATCATTTTATATTTAAAAATCACAAAAACATTATAAAAACAAAATGTACTTCTTATCTATGTCCCCCCTTTGGTAATCCTCGAGAAGAACCAAGTCTGGATCACCTTGGAAGTCTAAAACAACTTAAGCATAGTCATCGACCATAAGCATCTGGGTCCTCAACCAGTCAAAGAAAACATCATTATACCTAATGATAGGACCATTTACATGCCGTGCCATAAGGTCAACCCACCTCTTCATTCTTGGATCCTGTGGGGCAGGTATACCCCACTCTACCTACAAGCGCAAATATGGGACCCTCTCCAGGAAGAAGGATACCAAAATTGATCTGTATTCAAACTGTTTCAGTTCACCATTCCTGCACTTGGTTAACTGTTTTTTCATGCTTCTGATAACCCCATCACACTAGTTGAAAACTCAGGGCTCCATACATTCCAATGCATATTGGAAATATCTTTGAAGATCCATATGGGGAGTTTCACTCCATGCCATGTGCGTGATGGTGTAGAGGATAGTCCGTAGAGGTAATTCACAGACATACCTGGCACACAATGTGCACTGATATAATGACTCATGGGCTCGCCACCTCTCCTGCTACCTGTCAGCGTAACTTGAGACCCACGACAAGACAATCCGGTCAAGAAGTAGATATCTTTGATATCTATCTTAAGAATATGAGCCTCCACTTGGAATTCCTGTTGGTTCACGTCCCACTTATGAACTAAGTATTCCAATAACCTCATCTGGGCCCTCATGCCCTGGATCTTGAAGAATTTTAGTATTCCACACTCTCAGAGGGAATTTACCGTTCCCGGGTCATTCCTGGCAAAGTAATCTTTGTCCTCATGCTCTCTCTCTCGCCATTCCAACATTATTACCATAGAAAACTTGCAACGGGTTATAAAAGAGAGATGAGTACCTTAATCTTCCCTCTGGAGACTTTTTATTGGCAAATACATATAAAAATAATTTTTGGTTTGTGCACGTCGCAGGCCTGGACATCCGTACAGTGAGGAGTCATCATAGGGTACGATATAGGGCGTCTGTGACGACCTCCGCACACAGGTACCCTTGAAAAATTGACTCAAAAATCCATTTATAACCAACGAAAAGAAAAAATTGATCCATGAAAAGTTGAAAGAGATGAAAATTACTTGTTCTGTGGAGACCATTCGTCAAATGATCAACCGTGCCTCCCGCAATCCATAGTGGAAATTTGAGGTAAATAAGGGGTTTTGGAACAAAGTTTGGGTGGAGTAACAATGGAATAGTGAAATGAAGTTTTTATCCATTTTATTAACTTTTTCTCTTTTTCATTTCATTTTATATTATTTTAATATATTCCACCTAAACCCTAAAGTTCTAACGACATTGCAAGTGTTTGGTTTTTTGCAGATGAAAAACCTAGTAGTTAAATATTGAACAAGGATATGCCTTTTGGGTTTTCTTTTATACATTTGTCGCATGTACAAATCCTTTTAGAGTTTTTCAGGAAAAACTTCGAGCTTGGTTTTTATCCTTTCTCATGATCGTAAATCAATGAGAATGTAACTGAGTATACTTTTATCACTTTTTCAGACTCGTAAAGGTTATACGAAAAAGGAACCCCTTGGATTTCCCTTTAAGCTCTTTTTAGACTCTCTAAACATGAAAAGATTGCCAAGTGACTTTGTTCTTTTCACGCTTGTAAAAGTATTTGAAGAAAACATTTGATGAGAGATAGGGTATCGCTTTTTTAGTCTCATCAGATTAAATTATGAAAAAGGAACTTGTGGAGTCCTCTTTAAGTGTTTTTCAGACTCTCAAAACATGAAAAACCTCTTAGTTTTCTCTCTTTGGACTCATTAAATAAACATTGAAAGATCCATTTGGGCCCGAACCACTCCTTCTTAGGGTTTGTTAAACATACTCCGAGGGACTCATACGAAGGATGAGCTTACATAAACAAGAATATGTTATCCTCCTCAAGCTTGCATTAAAATAAAGAGGTATTCGCTAGAAATGGTGGGGAAAAATTTGGGAAAGAAATGTGTCTTTGCATCCATGTTAGTGGTAATAATAGTCGCTCTTGAACATGACACCCCCTTTCATCATTGAATCCAAGTTGGGAAATCCATTTGTCTCTCGTTTGACCATCTGCATGTCTATATGTTGGGTCCTCCTTGAGTCAATACTGCCAAGACCATTGTCGTGCCGTTCATATGTTCAGGAGAAGTCTAACCCTAATAGGCCTCCTATTGAGTCGACCATCTGCAGTGATAAATCTTCTACCATGTCGGCCTTCCCTGTGTCGGTTTCAAATCACTTCATACTCTAATATACCTCAAATCTGTTACTTATTTTGTGTCATTGATGGTGGATACATCAAGGCCCTCCTATGAGGAGTCTTTTCCTATCGACTTTAGCTCATTATCCATGAGCAATACTTAGAAATCATTCAGTACCTTAGAACTTGCATGCCTCAATGGCAGGTTTCTTCGCTTTCAACAGTATGTTCACATCATTGACCCTTGATTGGAAGATTCCATCAAGTGTTCGACTTCAACTCATTTATTCACATTCGTTGGATTGTATTGGGGTGCCTTGGGATTCATTGAAATCAATGAAGATTTCCTTCACACTTGTTAAGAATTCTCATCATTGACTGGTAATCAAGCGGTTTCTATCATGCTCGACTTCAACACTTGTAATCACATGATTAGATTCATGCTTAGAGACGACGAAATTGAAGACCTTGGATCATCCCATTCTGGTCCAGGTTGCGACAGAGTATTCATGATTTGTATTGACATATAAATCCAGTTTGTATATCTCGTGGCTATGTATGAATTTGAATTCTTTAGAGCATAGATCTATAGTGTATTCTGGGTGGTTGTGCTGATTCACCTTGACATGGAACCACAATGTATATTTAGTGGCCATGACTCATTTGAAATTTTGTAATCTGAGTATGGGAATGCCTACCTCGGACGATGGTATATTATCATGTTGATGCTTGACTGTTTGCAGGTTCTTGACTGGTGCACTCTTTGTTTCCGACACACACATTCTACAAAGTATTTTGATTGTCACAAGTTTCAGCCTCATACTTTGGGGGGCATTATGTTACACATTATTTTGGTCATCTTTGTGATCCATTAAAAACACGTGTGCATGTTCCCTAGCACAGGAGTGGAGCTAGGGAGACATGGCAAGAGGAAGAKATATTTAAACGATATGTTGCCCATCTCTTGTTAGATAGTAAACTCAATGATTAGAGTTTAGAGAAAGTGTCATATTCTGTTTTGTTTTGTTCTAGATCTAGGTGGATCTAGGGAGATTTGTTTATGTACGCATTTACCGATCAATCCCATAACAATAAGTATCAATTGTGTGGTTATTTACTTGTTGTGTATTTATACATGTGTCTTTTACTTTATGGGTTTTTACCATGTATGATGCATGTATACTTTTACTTTGTTTCCACATGATTCTATATAATTGCAGAATATATTGTCTGTTTATATATATATATGTGCATTTGAAGAGAAATCTTTGAATGTAGCATAGCCCAACATTTTAAGGTTTGGGGTGTTACAAATTTCGTATCAGAGCTCCATTTTTCAACAGTGAGCCTGTGTGGGCCATGTAAGTGAAAATTGAAGAAAAATTTTCACAGAGAGTTGTTGTCGAAATGGACAAAATTTGAGTTTCAGAGTGTCCATGAGCGCCAAGAGGGCGCTGAGAGCACACCTTAACTTTCTTTGAAATCTCAGGAGGTGTAGAATTTCGAGAAACCACAATGGTCGTAGGATCTATTCGAGAAAGGTATGAATCCTTCACAACCATCATATCTGGGAAAAGGAGCGGGGTGGTTAACCCCCTCAAGTCATTAGGACTTCGTTGCTTCAACAATTTTTAATTCTTTGACATAAAGGAGAAAAAAATCATCGAAGCTCTGAAGTCCTGAAGTGAATCTACACCATATATCATTTGGGAGAAGGCAGGTCATTGGATCCCCCAAGTGGTTCGACAATTCAACACTCTGGGGAAATCTGGTTGTAGTTACGTGGAGTGGAGTTTTCCCCAAAGTGTTGAAGTCCGGAACCAATCTGGATTGATCGTGTTTGTGGATACATGTCCTCAGATTAGAAAGTGTTTGGAATTCCGGTGCTCACTAGTTTGGGGGTGGGCGGTGATCAACAACGAAAAACTTTTGAAGCCTGAATCCTTGAAGCATCGGAGTCTCAAAACTCGAGAGGAGCACAGTTCATAGAGTTAGCCACTTCAACGTTTGAAGGAAAAGTTGTGTTGTGATAATAGGTCCTCGGAAGCCCCGAAGCGCCAAAGTAACGAAACTCCGGAGAAGCACTCGACTGGGAGTTCATCGGTCCGATGTTCAGATGTTTTAAATTGTTCTAGTTTGAAATTATCTGAAGCCCAGAGTTCCGAAATCCTGGAGCCCCGAAGTCCGAAGCTCCGGAGAACACTGTTAGGGATTTTGAAAGTTTGACATTTAGATGTTTTATGTATTCTGGTGTGAAATGCCTCCAAGTACCAAACTCCTGGAGAACCGCAGTGACATGCCATGTTGATTTTACCTAGGGTGATGTGGACCCACTCTAAGCATGCCACGTGTCATCTTGTTTCATTCTTTTCATATAATTTTTGTTCCAATTAGAACTTGACACATGTCACCCATAGATTGGGCCAAGTGTCATCTCTATATTTTCGATATATAGCACCCCCCTGGTGCATGATTGCGAATGAGACTCTGGAATTTCATAGATTCAACATTTGGGGATATGTGTGTATTTTGTTGCAATATCTTCCTAATCCCGAAGCTCTGGAGCCTGGGAGCACCGAAGTAGTTTGCTCGTTCGACGTTTGAGGAACTTTGCGTGTTGTGTGGTCCAAAATTCTGAAGGCTGAAGAAGAGAATCTTTGAAGTTCCAGTCTGGGAGTTAGCCAGTTTGACGTTTGAAAGAATTAAGGTGAAATAGTATGAGAACCCCCGAAGAGTGAATCTTTGAAACAACGGAGCCCTGAAGCTTTGAACATGTACCGTGCAATATTTTGCCAATTCGAAGTTTGGGAGAAATAATATGTGAGGTAGTAAGAGCCTCCGAAGCCCGAAGTCTTGAAGCTCCATATAAGATCCTTTCAATTAAGCGCTTAGTCAAAACCCATGGTTACATGCGATTGGGGGCCAAAGAAAAGGGCTAATCCCCGAAATTTGATTTTGGAAGGAAGAAAATGGCTTAGAGAAGCAGCCTGTAGGGTTTTTGGTTTGTAGGGACCTACATTGGAGGGAAATTCACAGCACCTGTGTACAATGTGAGAGGATCCATCATGGGTCCAAGAGCTAATTCATCTCTGAAGAAGAAGAACAATTGTACAGGGATTACCTCACATGAAAGACAATTTTCAGATATCCATAACGTTCAACTCAAGACTCAGAATTGAGAATGGAAGTAGGTGTTGGAAAGATATTGAAGAATAGAATATAAATACTCACATAGAAAATTGACTGGGGAAAAAAATTTCTCAGGAATCAGAAGAAATAATTCTGATGTGTTATTGAACCAAGATGGTTCATAATTTCATGAAATTGTTGAATCAATTAGCCTAACAGATTCTATTGGCTACACATTTTGCAGAGAGATGGAATATACACAGGGGGATTATAGACAAGAATACGAGATTAGAGGGATGGATGTCCATATGGATAATGGAGGTACAAACTCAAATGGACTTGGACAAAGGAAATAAGATAGCATGAGTTGGGTAGATACCATTAAAAATTTGTAGAAGGATGTCCAAAGTCACAAGGATGATAATGAAAGTCTTATGAAAGCCAAGGAGTACCAAGAGGAATTCAACATAAATTCAATGCAGATCTTGGACAAAATTAAAAAGAAGATGGATAAGGAGATTGGCTCAAGAAAATCAGAAAGTCACAGGTCTCCTGATGAGAAAAGAAGAGCAAGAACTGTTAGCAGACATCACCATCACTCCCCAAGGCATTCCAATAGGAGAGCACACAGTATCTCAAGACCATCCTGGAAGCATAAGAAGAGGTCTGGGGTGGATGAACTATGAGGATAAATGAACAAAATCAAACCTCCTACATTTGATGGCGAGCACAAGAAGGATAAAGATGCAGAGACATGGCTACTAGGCATGAGAAAGTATTTTCAATTACATAATTACTCTTCCCACACAGAAGGAAGAATTTCCATATATCAACTCAGGGGAAAGGCATCTATGTGGTGGGACCATCTTGTGCAGGTTCAACACATTAAATAGGAAAATGTTACTTAGAAGCAATTCAATAAGTATTTTGAAAAGAAATACTTAGATATTATGACAAGAAAATGAAAAAGTTCTTTGAACTCAAGCTTAGGAGTATGACCATAGATGAATATGAAAGAAGGTTTTTGGAACTGTTGAAGTATGTTTCTTTCATCAAGGATGAGATAGTTAATATTCAAAGGTATTTGAGTGGGCTGCCATCATTCATCAGTGACAAGATACAATATGATGATCCAAAAACATTGGAAGGGACCATAAGGCAAGCTAAATGCCTATATGATCATCATAAAGGAAGGCCAACTTTCCAAAAATATTGGGAAGACAAGAAGAAATATAATTTGGAGTAGAAAAAGAAGGGTACTAAGCCACCATTCTTCAGAAATATTCCTTAAGGACAACCAAATTTTAGAGAACCCAGAACGATGGAGATAGGGGGGAAAAGGCCAAGGCAACCACATATTCAATGTTGGGGTTGTAAAGGAGATCATATGTATAGAGATTGTCCTCCCAAAGGTGAAAAAGTGAGAAATGTTCACAATGTACAACAAGTTGAAACAATGGAGGACATGGGTAGAAGCGTACAAAGGATCTATGCATCCATGGAAAAAAACCAAACATATTTTCAGTCACATATGATTGAAGTGGAAGGTATGATCAACAACTAGACCATTGCTATTTTAATAGATTTGGGAGCTAGTCATAGTTATATAGATCCTAAGATGGTGGAAAGATTTCATTTTCCAAGAAGCAATCATGGAAAATCTTGGTTGGTGTAGCTGCATACTGGAGCCAAAAAAAAAGTTAATGAGATGGTTAAGTCATGTCCAATGGACATGAATGGATTGACCACTAGGGAAAATTTGAACATCTTGCCTTTAGGTTCCTATGATTTTCTAATTGGGATGGATTGGTTGGAACAACACGATGCTATCCTAGACTGTCATAACAAGGCACTTACTTTCTTGGATGGGGAAGGGAACCCAAGGATAGTATAAGGAATTCCCAGGGCAATATCTGTCAGAGAAATCTCAACAATGCAACTAAAGAAAAGTTACAAGAAAGGGTGTCAAGTATTTGCAACTCATATGGAAGAGAAACCTAAGGATAAGGTGTCAAATATTCAATATTATGCAATCCTAAGAGATTTTGAGGATGTATTTAAAGAAATACCAGGATTACCCCCTAAAAGAGACATTGATTTCTCCATCAATTTGATGCCTGGAGAAACTCCAATATCGAAGACCCCTTAGAGGATTCGTACACCAAATTTTTTGAAGAAGGGGTATATATGCCCAAGTGTGTCACCTTGGGGTGCCCCAATATTATTTGTGAAGAATAAGGATGGAACATTGAAACTTTGCATGGAATTTATGCAGTTGAACAAGGTAAATATGAAGAATAAGTATTCTTTGCCAAGGATCGATGACCTCTTTGATCAGTTGAAGTATGAAAAAATATTCTCCAAGATTGATATTAGGTAAATTTATCATCAGGTAAGAATTAAAGAAGAAAGCATCATCAAAATTGCTTTCAGAACAAGGTATGGGCATTATGAATTCACAGTGGTGCCATTTGGGTTACCAAATGCATCGACTGTTTTTATGTGTTCAATGAATAGAATTTTCAAAGAATACCTGGATAAGTTTGTCATTGTATTTTTGGATGACATTATTATATATTATAAGTCAGATGAAGAGAATGAAAAAAACTTAAGGATGGTACTACAGGTATTAAGGGAGCATCAGTTGTATTCCAAATTGAGCAAGTGCTCATTTTTTCAAAAACAAATTCACTATTTAGGACATATCAGCTCAGAGGAAGGGATATAAGTGCATCTTGAAAAGGTTGGGGCCATTAGAGGATGGAAAACACCAAGGAATGTGATATATATTAGATCATTCACGAGCCTTGCAGGCTACTACAAAATATTTATTGAAGGATTCTCAAATATTGCACATTTGATCACTTCCTTGCAAAAGAATGGAGTGAAGTTTTAGTGGAAAGTAGAATGTGAAAAGAGTTTCCAACGCTTGAATCATTTATTAACCAGTGCTTCAATACTAAGGATTGCAGATCCAAATGAAGACTTCATTGTATGCACTTATGCATGTAAAGAAGGACTTGGTGGAGTCCTCAATCAGAAAGGATATGTTGTATGTTATGAATCAAGGAAGTTGAAGGAGCAGGAAAGACACTATGCTACTCATGATTTGGAGTTGGAAGACATAGTGCATGCATTGAATATGTGGAGGCACTACCTCATGGGGAAAAGGTTCGAGTTGAGGACAAACAATAATGGTCTAAAATATTTATTTGGACAACCAACTCTAAATGCCAGACAAAGCAAATTGTTATAATTTCTCAGTGAATATGACTTTGATATAAATCATATCAAAGAGAAAGAGAAAAAGGTAGTTGATGCACTCAACAAAAGGGTGCACGAGTTGCATGCTACAACCATTAGCATGTACCGATAATATTTGAAGGACATAATCTTGGAGGCTGCAAAATCAAATTTGCAATACATGGAAATAGTAACAAAATTACAACAAGGTATTTTGCAGCAGAAAATTGAATACTATAAGATGGGAAATGATGAAAATTCTTATGTACAGAGGAAAAATTTATGTACCAATTTCTCAGGAATTGAAAAAATTGATATTTAGAGAAATGCATAATGTACCTTATGTTGGGCACCCAGGGTATCAAAAAACTATTGGAGTTGTCAAGAGACAATATTATTGGTTAGGCATGAAGAAGGAAGTTGTTGAGTATATCGCCAAATGTTGGAGTGTCATAGGGTCAACGCTGAGCATAGACACCAAGCTAGTTTTCTACAACCATTACTCATCCTTGAGTGGAAATGGGAAGTTTTAACAATGGATTTCATCACCAAACTACAAAGAACAAGCAAGCAACATGATTCTATCATGGTAGTGGTGGATAAGCTTACCAAAGCTACCCATTTTATTCCAGTAAAGCTCACTCATAAGGAAACCAACATTGTTGATATTTATATGAGAGAAATTTCTCGACTATATGGTATACCAAAGACAATTGTGTCTGACAGAGATCCAAAATTTACATCAAAATTTTGGAAAGGATTATTTAAAGGATTTGGAACAAATTTAAATTTTAGCACAACTTATCATCCATAATCTGATGGAAAAACATAGAGGGTGAATCAAGTGATTGAGGATATGTTGAGGATTTATGTGATGGATAAACCATCAAAATCAAAACACTACCTACACTTGGTAGAGTTTGCTTATAACAATGGGTACCAAGCATCTCTAAATATGAGCCCATTTGAGGCACTTTATGGTAAAAAGTGCAACACACCTGTAATCTTGGACAACCTAGCAGATAGAGGAGTACTTGGGCCAAAACTACTTAGGGAAATGGAAGAGAAGAAGTTGAAAATAAAATAGAATTTAAAGGTTGCTCAAGACAGGAAGAAAAGATATGCTAACAAGAGAATAACTCATAAGGAGTTTAAAGTGGGTGATCATGTATTCTTGAAAGTGAAGGCCAACATAAGTTCCTTGAAGTTGAAAAAATGTTCAAAGTTGGGAGCTCATTTTTGTGAGCCATTTGAAATCCTAGAGAGGATTGGGCATGTAGCATACATGCTTACATTGTCTGCATCAATTTCTATTCATAATGTACTCCATGTAGCATTGCTCAAAAAGAATATACCTTATGATAATCATGTTATTGATTGGAATGTGATTCAGGTGGAGAAAGAAGGCACTTTTCAAGTATATCCAATGTTCATACTAGACTGAAAGATCAAGAAGCTCTACAATTGAACCATAGAGCTAGTAAAGTTCCAATGGACCTGGTACGGTCCTGAGGATGCAACTTGGGAGCACGAGGATGCTATGCGCGAAGAATACTCACATCTTTTTGAAGAATTTTGAAATTTTGGTGGTACATGTGTATACATATTGCATTGAGGACAGTGCATAAAATAAGGGGAGGGTGATGTAACACCCCAAGATCGAGCCGCATTTGTAAATGTAAATATGTGTTATAGGCCGGTGAGCCAGAATTATTATAAGCTAGAAGGCTTATGTGATGATTAGGCTAGAGAGCCTAGATGATAATGTCCAGTGAGCCTATTTTTGTATATGTAAATACTCATATTATTAATATAACACATCACTATGTGTAGACCGACCACGATAAAGAGTACGAGGGAATAAATTCCACTAGGAATGNGGGGGGGGGGTAAGAGCCTAGGAAGGGGGATAATCTAGAGATCTTACCTCTAAGGTAATATTATAATATTATTCCTAAAATACTAAGGTATGTATAAATCTCATGTTATCCTAAGTTCCTATGTGAAGGGGGATGAACTACAAGTGGAGAGGAATGAGCTCTTGAAGGGCCACGTGTCATCCAAGGTGCATGCAGTTATAAGTGGATAAAATCAATTTATTTGGGGATCTCTCCCCATTCTTTCCATTTACGATTCACCAGTCTGCCATCGATTCACTCTGTGACCTCCAACATTCAACCTCTACATCCATCACACACTCCTAAAGCTATACGACGTACCTCCCTATCATGGATAACGTATCTACTATGTACCCACTCCAATATTGTTCCTTAACTGATTTTCTGTTGTTTCCATCACCTTTACTTGTGCCTAGTTGACTTAAGAGTTGGATTGAATAGGCGGGTTGTCAGGCCTGTGGACTGGAGAGGTGGGTTGTCAGGCCCATGAGAAACTCTCTCCAGGTGAGAGAACTACTAAGGAATTGATTTCCTGAGCAAGCCCAACTATAGCTACAGAGATATGAGACTTCTTGTCTGGCATGTTGCTGAAGCCCTAAAAGGCAAGTGGGGCGGTCGAAGGAGTGTTGAGCAAAGAAGGGGCACACTTCCTAGGGTGGGACAGGCATGTGGGGAAGGAGAGGATGTAGAATGTTAGCTTGAGTTGGCACATGTAATGAAATCCTTCCTATTGATAGTGTAACCTCGGCCTAGATAGGAATCCCTTTACCCAGGTGGATTTTAGTCCCAGCTCGAGGGTGACGCACTGCTGAGAGATTTTAGTAGCATGGTCTAAGGCTGGGAGGTTCATGGAAGGTCTGCACGTAGTTGGTGGTCTTCTGTAAAAGATAAGTATCAATTGTGTGGTTATTTGCTTGTTGGGTATTTATACACGTGTCTTTACTTTATGGGTTTTTCTCCTGTATGTTGCATCTATACTTTTACTGTGTTTCCGCATAATTTTATATAATTGTAGAATATATTGTTTGTTTAAATTTATATATATATATTTGCAGTTGAAAGGAAATATGTGAATGTGACATAGCCCGGGAGTTTAAGGCTGGGGATGTTACATTCCAAGACAAAATTATTAATGAAAACAATAGCTACTAAGGTTGGAGTAGTGTGCATGGATTCCTTTAAGGCTGAGAAGGCCTACTTTGTAACATTGCTTCATACAAAGGAATTATTTTTTAGTAGGGTTGTTAAGGGGGAAATTGTTTTTCCATAATTTTTTATGAACTTCCTGTAGTAGCCTGTAATCCCTAAGAAACCATGTATGCTATTCAAGGCCTTGGGGCATGAACAATGCTAAATAACAAAAAATTCATTGGGATCCACATGCACCTTGTCTTGAATGCAACCCAAGTATTTTACCTCTGAAGGCACAAAAGTGAATTTCAAATGTTTAAGGAACAATTGCTAGTCCCACAAGAGTTGTAAGGATCTATCAACATGCTCCACATCAGAGTCCCATATTTTGTGATAAGTCAAGATATCATCAAAGAATACCAACAAAAAATTACATAGGAAGGGTCAAAAAATATTGTTCACGAGGCTCTAAAAGGTGGATGGGGCATTGAAAAGTCCAAAGGGCATCACTAGAAACTCATTATGACCTTCATATGTGTGGAAATTTTTCTTAGGAATGTATGTCTCTTTCATTCATATTTGGTGGTATCTTGAGTGAAGGTTCAATTCAATGTAAAACTTGGCTCCATGAAACTCATCCAAGACATCAACAATAATAGGAATGATAAATTTTTCTTTGATGTTCAACTGATTGAGAGCCCATAAATCAAGACACTTGTGCCAACTACATTCTTTCTTTAATACCTTGACCATAGGTGATGAGTAAGGTATGGTACTGGGATGTATTTCTCCAACCTTCAATAGTTCCTTAATGATATTTTGTATCTCATTTTTCTATGAAAATGGGTTCCTCTAAGGATGCACATTGGGTGGTTGAGTACCTAGGATTAGGGGTATACCATGGTCATGCTCATCACATGAAGGTGGTAATACAAGGGTTGTTTCAAATATATATTGATGTTTTGTTAGGACCATCTAATGAATCTCCTTTGGAGAGTTGCTGATCCAGGTGGATATCGGGGGCCACCCACCTTTTCCAAATGGCTCAAAACAGTTTTCTGGCCATTTTGGCAATTTACTATTGTTAGCAGGTTTTCACTTCCGGGGCCATTTTGAGGGTCTAAATGAAGGTTTTTCGAGATCGAGGTTCTCAATGATAGCCGAAGGCATGATTGAGGCCCC
>JASDQU010013895.1:47703-79763 GCA_032191745.1 Picea mariana | reverse complement strand
TTTCCATGTCCTACTTTCTCGTTGTTTCCTCTTTTCCAGTTGTAGTGACCATTGGAATTTTATTCCACCACGCTGGCATTCCTGAGTGTGCACGCTCATTCTCTTCTCGACACCCTATGCCTTTGTTAAATGTTCATTTTTATTTTTATTTTTTATTTGCTTGGGGGTTGAATGGCTTTGTACAGCTTTAGTAGGCACCCATTCATCATCCCTATGAGTTATGTTCCTCCTAAATCCTTTAATTGTATAACTCCCCCATATATGACAGTCTTTACTTTGTATGGTCCTAACCAGTGCATTCTGAGTTTTCCTAGGTGCTGAAGGGATTTGTTGTTGTACATCAATACTAGATCTCCTTCCTTAAAACTCTTCCTCTTGATATGTATTTCATGCCAAGCTTTGTCTCTTGCTTTTTGGACTTCCTGGTGGAACCCTGCTAGAATTCTATCTTCCTCCATGATAATCAGTTGATTTAGCCTTCCCTGTATTGCACCTTGTTCCATCATGTTTGTAATTGATGCTACATGCAGAGTAAGCACCAAAAGTTATAGTGGCACCATAGCTTCTTGTCTGTACACCAGTCCGAATGGTGTTTGTCTTGTCAATTTCTTGCATGTGTTCATGTATGCCCACAATACTGCTGGTATATTTAAGTCCCAATCATCCCTATTAATGTTGTAGATCTTTGTGAATTCATTTTCAAGGATCTTGTTAAAGTCTTCCACTGTCCCATTTTCTTGGGGATGATATGGTGTACTCTTTTGATGATGAACTTCAAATTCTTCATTCGTAACCTTAATAGTATTGTTAATGAAATGAGTGCCTTGGTCACTCATCAAAATCCTCGGGCAAACAAATCTAGTGATCACTTGCTCTAACATGAAGTGTGATGTTGTCTCTGTGTTGCAATATTTTACTGGTGTTGCTTCCACCCATATTGTCAGGTATTCTGTTGTAGTGATAATGTACCTCACTCCTGACCTTTTTGCTGGTGGGTTAATCGGTCCCATAAAATCTATTGCCTATTTTTCAAATACTTGCAAAGTTACTTGTGGTCGCAGAGGCATCTCGTCACTTCTATTTGGTTTACCAACCCTTTGATAGACATCACATTTCTGGCATTATTCCTTTGATTCTCTATGCATGGTTGGCCACCATATTCTTATGTGCAATACTTTCTATGCAGTAGATTTTCCTGCATAATACCCTCCTTCTATTCCCTCATGGGATTTTGCTAAAATTCTAGGTCTTTCATTTTCTAGCACACATATTATCAATATGCTATATGCACCCATTTTGTATACGTGTCTTGCAATTAGCTGGTAATCTGCAGCCTTCACTACCAAATTCTTCTTTTGTGCAGTGTTATATTCCTGTGGCATAATCCCTGTACTCAAGTATTAGATAATGTCTACGAAGTATTCATCGATGATATGGTATGAAAATAACTGTGCATCTAGAAATTTATCCTCTAGATTTATAGGTTCCTCCCCATTYGTGATCYTCAACAGGTGATCAGGTCCTGCATTCAACTTTTCTGGCTTGACTATTACTTCAAAGTCAAAATATTGGAATAGTAATAACCATCTACAAATTCTCCCCCCCAACATTGGCTTGTTGACAAGGTATTTGAGCATTGAATGGTCCGTGAACATATTGAAATGTTTTCCTAATAAATAATGTCTTAATTTATGGAGCGCGTAGACCATATCTAGGCCTTCCCTCTCTGTAGTGTTGTAGTTCTGCTCTAATTCTGATAGTTTTCTACTAGAAAATGATATAGGGTGATCCAATTCTCCTACTCTTGGCTGCGCCAGAATAGCTCCAAGTGTTATGGTCAATGCATCTACATGTACATGGAATGTCTTCTCCCAATCTGAGAATACTAGTATTGGTTTGGTTACCATCTTCTCTTTCAGTGTATCCATACCATGTTGAAAATCCTCATTCCAATTGAACTTTGTGTCTTTCCTTAGAAATTTCTCCATTGGCACAATAATCTATGTGTACCCTTTTATAAATTTCCTGTAGTACCATGTGTGTCCCAATGTTGCTCTTAATTGACAGACTGTTTTTGGTGGTGGCATGTTAACAATTACTGCAATCTTGGAAGGATCTACTAGCAAACCTTGCTTGCATACTATATGGTCCAATAGTATCCCAAAAGGTGTTTTGAATATGCACTTATTGATATTTAATTGATATTTAATGATATCTGAAACTTTATTCATATTTCTAAAATCAACCGTAAGACCTCTACATGGTATTTCAACAGACTACAAACTGTCCAATTGTCCAGGTATACTTCTATAAACTGGTGGATAAATTCTTTAAATGCAGCTATGACTACTCTGGAAAATATTGTTGGTGCATTCTTCAATCCAAACAGTATGACTGTATACTGGTATGATCCCCATTCCATGGAAAAAGTGGTCTTGTATCTGTCTTCTGGTGCTATCTTGATTTGATGGTATCCTAAGAATCTATCGGTGAATGAATAAGCTTTGTCCTCCTACATTTTCCAAGACTTCATCTATGAACAGGGTAGGAAACGGGTCATGTAAGCACACATCATTCAACTTTCTCAAGTCGACACATATTCTTATCCCCCCTTTTTTATTCTCCTGAACTACCATCAAGCTTATCCATTCGGATTGTTCTACAGGTTCTATGATTCCAACCTCCAACATCCTATCAATATCAACTTTTACTTTTTTCTTTTATATTGGGTTTAGTCTATATGGTCGTTGTCTGATTGGTCTTGCCTCAGCTCTGAGCAGTATTTTCATTTCACCTAGCTCTCCCACTATTCCTTTCATTTCTATAAACATTGTTGGGAACAGGTCGATGTACTCACGCAGTAACTCTGTTATACTTTCTATTGTTTTCTCATCCCAATAGTATCCAGTGCTGGCCATTTTGGGATTCTCCATTGTCCTGATGTTGACTTTCTTCACCTTGATCGAAATGGAAATTGCTTCTGATTCTAGAGGTGGACCCTCCACTCCTCTCTCACCTTCAACTTCCTTAATATGAATATAGCATGGGTCATCTTCGTCTGGTACTTCTTCCTTCACATGGTGGCATGGAAATAGTTCTTTCACTGCCTGTCAATTTTGTTGTTGTTCGTCTATTATAAGTTCAACTTCTGGTTCCTTAATAAATATCACCCCTCTTATTTATTTAAGTGTTGAATCCATGTTGGGGTTCTCATCCTCAAATGAGAAAGTGACTGTAAAATTAAGTTGTAGTATTGTCCAGCACGTAGTTCCTTTGTGCATTTCTTGGTATGTATACCAGTTTGTTGGGATGCCCTGTAATGTGTGTACAAAATGGTGAGGTTGTTCCTCCAGTGGTGTCAGTTTCCAAAGTGCTCTAGACTTCTCCAAGTGTCTTGTTGGTGCCCCTTGTCCATCATATTTTTGTTGTTGGTTGTTTCCTTGTTCTGTGCCAAACCTAATGCGTAGTAACCGCTTACATTGGTACCAGTCCTTGATTTTTTCTTTGTGTGTGCACCAACATATTTCAAGTGTCTCCTTGAGTGCTATATCTAGCACTAAGAGTCTCTAATTTTTTAGCACTTCATCCTAACAGCGTGTCAAGAATGATTCTAGAACATTTACCCCATGGAAATTGGGTGGTTCTCTTATCTCTGTACCTGCCCATCTTACTGTGCGGTCTATTCTTGTGCATCGTCTTGTGGATACTTTGTGTAACCTCTGTTTCCAATTATCTAAACCTGTATCTGAGTTTGGCTCACATGAGGTGATTCTCCACCAACTAAGTATCCCATCTGCAGTTGGGTTTACGCAATCCTCATCTCGTGAAGTTGTTCTGTACAACTAGATAATTTCCTCTAGGTCCAAGAAAGTAGGCTCTACGAACCTTTCCCCTTCTGATGGGTCTAATGGAGCAATGAACCTATATTCTCCTAACTCGAAGGTCATTTTACACATATTTAAGTTTATTATGGCCTGGTTATCAAACGCCCAATCCAATTTGAGAAATGTTGGATAAGGTGTTGTGTTGTCCACTATTTCTATTACTTTGAAGTCGTCTTTAGTCCGCACTCCATCCAGGTCTACTGTCACTCCTTTTAGTCTTCCAATTGGTAGAACTCTGTGTTGATTTGCTAGTTTCAACTGAACCAGTGAATATCCTTATGTGGGCTCTCCCATACATTACCATGTATTCTTGGTTAATACATTGACCTCGGATCCTAAATCCAGTACGATATCTCCCATGTTGAAATCTCCAATGTTGGCATTAATCCTGAAATCCCTACTTGTTCTCCCCCTTGTATGTAGGTGATTGACTATTTTTTGTTCTAGCTTTCCTTTTGCCTCTACGCTACATATTTATAGCATATTTTGTAATACTTTGACAGAGGATGAATCATTTAGTAATTTTACGCATGATTGCAAAGAGTCTTTGATCGTACTTACTTGTCCCAAGGGATACATTTGTTTGGTGTGATCCAACGATGGAGGCATATCGTACACTGGTACTTCCTTATTATGCTACACAGTTGAGGTCGACACAATGTCTGGCTTCATAAATTCTTTTCTTGCTTGCTTAAATATCTCCTTCTCATTCTATGTGTCAAACTACTTCCTTGGTTTGACATTCTTCTTCACCCATTGGTGTTGTGTTGGCTCTTGTCGTACTGTGTTGTTTCCTGTTTTATCTCCTCCACATGTAACTATGTTAATGTTTCTTCCTTCATCCCTCACTTCTGCTGAAATCCACTGAACATTCTGATTGTTCTGATTCCTCCTTTCCTAGATCTTTCCTAATAGCGTTGGACATTCTTCTGTATCATGATCCGATGTGCGACAATACATATAGGTCGCTGGTGGAAGTGGACATTCTCTTGAAAAGTGTCCTAGTTGTTGAAAATTATGACATACCATTGGTCCTCTACCTCTTCCAAAGCCTCCTATTTCTCTTCCTCTGACTCTGTACCAATATTGATCCCCTTGCAGCATGTTATACTGAGGTGCTTGGTTATACTATGTGGTATTATAGTGTGGTTGCATGGTGTTATACTGTGGCTGCGCAATGTTGTATGGTTGTTGTTCGGTGTTGTATTGGGTTGGTATTTGATTAAAATGGGGTGCAGCTTGCCCAGTCATCATCTCTTCCTATACCCAATATGCATATGATGTTCTCTCCCTCATCAACTCCATGGTTCTACAATGTTTGTCATCATGGCCTAATAACTTGCAAAAGTTGCAATACGAGCTCTTTGGAACTGTCTGGTACTTCTGCATCATTGGGCAGTGATATGGATCGTGGCCTTGTTTCTTACAGATATTTCACCATAGTCCTCTTGTTGGTAATGTATTTGACATTCCTTCTTCCATGTACTACGCTAATGTTGGACATTCGTTATTATGGTGTCCTTATGTCCTACATGTGGTACACCAAACGAATTCCCTTTTGTCTTTGTTCTTGTTTTGGTTTAGTTAGAATGTTAATTTCTTCATATCCTCCTTTAGCTCCTTGATGGCTGGATCTGTCTTGTGATATTGGTTCTCTTCTAGTTGTAGGGATTCCTGCAGAGCCTCTACCCGTGTCTGAAAATTTTGTTGTCACAGTGGATATTTTAAGTGTGGTGGTAGTGAGTTGACGAACAAATTCCTATGTTTCATATCTGTCATGACATATTTCATCTTTCCTTTCAGTCGCTTGAATCTCTGGTCAATCTCCCATACGGATTTTCCTAGTTTCTGTCTAATCTCTATCATCTAGTTCATGTATTGGTCCTCTGAACTTGGCTTCTGAAACTCATTTATCAACAACTTATTGATATCTCCAATCATTCTTGTTGTCTCTGGTGGATTGTTTGTGAATAAACCCATATAAAAATCTAGTGTGTGATCTCTTAATGTGATAGATAACAATGCAAGTTTAGTTTCCTTGTCTATGATATGTTTTTCTTCCCAAATATTTTCATAGATAAATAGGTTCTTCTCCAGGTCCTCCGACACTTCTCCTTTGAATTCTGGTAACCTGATGGTTAGGTCATGTCCTGCCATCTTAAATGTTGAACTAATACCTTCGCACGGTGTAGATATTTGACTACTGCTTCATGAACTAGCTCCACCATTTATTGTTCCCTATGTAGATGTACTTCCTATTGTCTTCCTTCTCCTAAAATTCGGTTGTCTAAACGGTGGTGTTCTTCTTGGTTTATTAGTCGCACATGGGTTTACGGGTTCCACACTGACACTGATATGGATAGGAGTGTTTCTTTCTACTTCCTCTCTTGGACCTCTTGTATTTATTTTGTATGTCTYGCATAGGATTTCCTCAATATTATCCACAGCCCAAAGATCCTCTACCTCTTATTCATCACTTTCCAAGCCTTCCCTCACTGCTACAACTCTCTTCTTAGTGTTCACCTTGTATTGGTAGGGTACCCCACTGCACGTCCTTCCATATGTGACCATGATCCACTTGATTTGGTCATCGTCCATCATAATTGGGTCCAAGGCCTCCTCCTTATTTCCTTTATCCCCTTCTCCTTTCGTTTCTTCTTTTCCTGTCAGTGCTTCCCCCCTTCCCCCATGCACACAGGAAAGTTTAGCTGTCTGACTCCATTGTCATTACACCTTTGTTATATAGAAATATCTTAATGGAAGTATATAATGATATAAGATACCTACCTCGAGGTCYGTAATTCTTGTTCAGTTGYGCTATACAACTTTGTTGTATCTACTACAAACTCTGTGATAAATCCAGAAACAATGTTGTCTAACCAAAAATATACTGCACACTGTAGTTGCACTATCTCTTGAGGATTCAACTCTATCTTTCTGATCTGATTTGGMAGATGGTTGTCTCTCAATATTTTGATCCACACTTTCAATATGTGTGGGAAATCACAAAAAAATACTTCATGCAAGTTGGTGAATACGTACCTATCCAAATATTTGTACGGCATTAACTTTGGGTTTCTGTTATATTTCTGTGAAAACTCTAGCTCCTTTGTCTTCATCCATCTTTCGATCTCTGCTTTCGTGGGATTCCACGGCCTCAAAATCCCCTTTTAGCTTTGAATTATATCGTCTTCTTGTCGTTCGATCCAATATTCTTTTGACATGTCTTCCGAAGATCTCATATTCTCAATCACATTGCCTTCCAATCAGCTAAAAATAGAACCATTTGTTGGTTTTCCATTCCCTTTTATCTATTTACCATTACATATTGACCCCGGTTCATAACTAAGAAGCTTCCCAACAAAATCCCTTAAAGACTATCAACCCCTTTGGTCACCCAGAAGGCAACACAATACACAGAGTGTATTGTTTAGTCTCACCCAAGATAGCTCTATGGGTGGTTGCAATAATCAGGTGCTTGCAACCTAAGTTTGAGCGATATCTACACCTTAACCTTTATTCAGTTTCTTCAACATCTAGTATAACATTCATTCCATGCATGTATGTGGTACAATAGATTTACTAATTTACTTCATTCATTCATCATTCATTAACTAATCAAATGAAAAAACACATTCATTCAGTCACATAATATAGTGTTATTGTGGTTCACCCCCTCCTAGGCTACACCCACAAAGATATAACTCTAAGGATTTTATTAAAGTTTGGAAATATCCATGTTGCGCATGGTTACAATATTAGTATTCTTCCTTCCCACAGGTTCCTCGATCCCTATGAGGCTGACTAGATCGCACCAGGCTCCTCATATTGCGTTATAACCCTCGGKATCGATTCTCTCCTACCCTTTCTAGCTCCCTAGTAACTCGTATCGTCCTTACAGTTCTCCTCCTTCCCTCATATAGCTCACCCACTTCTTCCCTTATCTTTCTTGCCACTTTATCTATGTATCTATCCCTTCTATTTATCTTCAGCTCACCAACCWTTACAATGTATTACAAAAAACCMTAACCCTAGCGTCGTTAGGTATTCTATGCATGTGTGCTTGCTGCTTTTTCTTCCAGTTKTCACTTTCCTCTTGCATGATTCTCTTCCCAAAATAGCCTTTCTTTCTGATTCGATTTGCCTTCAACAACCATCAAAGGCTGACATAAGGTTCTTCAACTACATTAAATTCCACTTCTATGGACTATTTCTCCCCATGTCTTCAAAATTTAGTCATTAAAATGCATTCTCTCCCAAACTTGTTGCATTGTTTGCTTAGTCAATTTTGTTATCAATTGAGTGAATTTACTTATTCATCTTGTTTGCTAATGAATTGAAGCTGAAACACTTTTTTTAACTCTGGCATCGAAAGATTCATTCGACCAGTAATTACACATCAATTGAGTGTTGTCAAGTAATCTTTTCTCCAATACATATCGACATTTCTTGGTAACAAGTATGCTATGTTGTGCAGTATCTAGTTTTAGGAACTCTATTGTGATATTTTCTTACCACAAATTTTTTCCCGTAGATGTGATGCCTCCTAGGAAAACTCCCACATAGAGGACACCAAAGAGGCCAAGAACACAATCGGGCGATGCTGAAGTTGGTTCCAGTTCATCACTTGTGTGAACAGAAGAAGCCCCAATGGCCAAAGGAATCAAATCCCTCATGGGGTTTCCCCCAAAGAAGATCTCCAACCTAGTTTTGTTGTTTTGCGACACCAAGCCATGCACGGGAGGACAAACTTCCACATAGATGCCATTCCCTTCCTGAAATGATCTTTTCACAAAATTTAACAATCTATACTACCCCAAGTCAACCCCACATATCAACTTGCAGCTTAGGGAAGTATATGATGTATCTTTTCCTACAATAAAGATGTCCATGTTACACGCTATTGTTGCCAAGGAACCTATCATTTGTTGTGTAGAGTTGATGGAGTGGGCCATCAATCACACTAAATCCTAGGACTATAAAATTGTGAATGACAAGGGATAATGTATAGGCTCCTTCCTCCCCCATGATATAACTATCTTCTACAAAATTCCAGACCCCAATGAGTCCCTTGCCAATGATTTTGTGATTTCATTTTATGAATAGTATGATATCGGTAAGATACTAAATAGTTGGTAGATGTAACACAAGAATTTTCTCAAGTGATCCACCAGTAGGTATGCCATGTTTTCTTTGAGGGAACCATATATGTATGTTCTGATCCTCTTTTGTAAGTTGTATGGGGAAAGGGACTGATCTTAATTTTTAGAAGCATGGTTATCTTTTGCATACTATGTGGCAATGTGGGATAGGAAATTACATCGGGGAGGTGTCATTTCTAAATAGTTTAGTCTAAATATTTCTCAAGAATAGTCCCCAAAACCTGGTGTCCCTCATGTTTTCCACATGGTATCATTTCTCTTGGATGTACTACGTGCACAAAATATCTTCCCTAGGCTGTCACTTAGTTGGAATATTTTTGAAGCAGTTGTCCATGTGTATTTCACCATGCTATGGAAAAACATGTACAAAATGTTTTGTTCTCAAATTTGTGAATTTTTCATACCTAGTATCTTTTTTCTCATATTTGGGAAAGAGTTTCCCAGACTATCCAAACAGGAAAAAAAGATCTTGAATTACATTGGGAACTATCACTTTCAAGAGAAACACACCTACTTAAGGATATATGGATCCATTAACCCACCACAAATATTGTCTATGTATTAACCTGATAGATTGGTCATCAGAGAAATTTGTTATTAGACCATAATGGAAGGATTCAATACTACCCTTGTGAAGGATAAAAAGAGGTTGTTCATCCCTTATGGTTTTCAAGCAGGGCACCATGTCATCAAATATGTCAAGCATTCCAAGAAATAAGACTGAGAGCACTTGGAATACAGGTTCCTAACATGGAGTTATATAAAGTATGGTCTCAAAGGACTAGATCCAAAGCATGCATAGCAAGTGGAGTTGACTTAGCCATACACTCATGAAAAGTGGGAAGATGAATTGTTCAATGAGAATTCCCAAGACTGGTAAGACATGGAGAAGTTAAGGGCCAACCAAAATTTAACTATATTTTCCTCTCTACCCTTAGAGGAGAAAATAAAAATGGTGAATCTTGGAGTATCCTCTAGCAAAGTGGATAATAAATGGAAATAGAGAGGAAAGGAATAAATCATAGTAGATAAGGAACAACAAACCTTGTAGGAAAAACATGAAAGAATCCTAAAAGAGAGAGAAAAATAAAGAAGGATTGAAGAGGACTAGATAAATAAATATAAANCATGGAGAAGTTAAGGGCCAACCAAAATTTAACTATATTTTCCTCTCTACCCTTAGAGGAGAAAATAAAAATGGTGAATCTTGGAGTATCCTCTAGCAAAGTGGATAATAAATGGAAATAGAGAGGAAAGGAATAAATCATAGTAGAGAAGGAACAACAAACCTTGTAGGAAAAACATGAAAGAATCCTAAAAGAGAGAGAAAAATAAAGAAGGATTGAAGAGGACTAGATAAATAAATATAAAGAAGATGCAACATAGGAAGAACTTACTAAGAAAACAAGGAAAGCATAAAAGAAGCAAAGGGAGCATGAATTCATGGAAAAGAGATTAAGAGAACAAGAATAACATGCATGACAACAACAACAAGAATTGAAGTAGAAGATGGATAAGGAATGGGTCGATGAGATAAAAAAGATACATGAAGAAGTAGAAAAACAACATAAGAAATAATAATTAGAGCGGTTGGAGAAAGAAAGAGAATAACATGAGTAAAAACTCAAGCAGGACGAGGAAAAACCAACCATCACTATAAAGCTAAATGAAGTCATTGATTTAATAAAATATGAAGAGAAAGGGGGAGAGACCGTTTTCCCTATTATCAATGAAAATTACAATAATGAGGAGAATCCAACAAGTCCATCGAAAGAGTAGAGGGTGGAGATATAAGAAGAGGGAAAAGAACAGGATGACACTTCCTTCCCAAATAAGAATTCCTCCTTTCATCAAGACAAAGATGATATTTCATTAGCCAACAATGCAGAGGATCAGGGTCCACCCAATGGGCATGAATCATAGGTGTCCTCACCAAAATAACAAGGGGGAGACACATGTGTCTAGGATGTTAAAATTGATCACGATGGTAAGCAACAAGGAAACCAAAACAATGGTTCTATGATGGATGGTGGGAAAAAAAGCAATCGGAATAATGAAAATGACACGGGTGGAGAAAACATAGAGCATTATAAGGAAAACAAATAGGAAATTGGCACCACCCCTAAGAAAGTTCCCAAAGATGAGGGAGAAACTGATAATCCAGATGAAATTTTACTAGATGTCTCATCATTTCTAGGACAAAATATAGATGAGGAAACTAAGTCTAAAACCCATGAAACTATCACAAATGATAAGAAGTATATTGAGAAGAATAGGATGCAAGAAATGATTCTCTAGCCTAAGAACTAACTCAGGACCCTATATAGTAACAATTTTGTACTCCTGGAAGTCTGAGTAATATATTGTCCTGGTGTGATCATCCCATCCCTCAACTAGTGGAGGAAGTGGCTGACTTGGATTCTTTTTCTTATGATCAAAAGAAAAAATAAATAGTTAAAAGGACTCATAGAAAAATGAAAATCACACTAGATAGTAGTTTGTTTTGCACCTCGAAGGAGGTCATAATAGACACCAAGAAGGATAAGATGAGACAAATCTACTCAATAGTCTTGTCCATATCACATACCTTCTTGGACAAGTAAATTATGGAATAAAGAGAGATAGAGAAAGCTAGGATTGAAATAATCTCACTTAAACACCAAGTGCAATATCAACAAGAAGATGGAGGTGTAACAAATTTAAAGAAAGACTTGCATAAAGTACATGAAAAATTCCTTAAGGCACAAGAAGACTTAGTAAGGAAGGAAGTTTCTCTCTAGGAGGAGTCCTTGTTATTTGGGATCACATATAAGGACATGATTCGGTAGGCAGAGAAAGGAGTTGGCACCTTGGAGAAAGTCGGGTTCATCCGAGCAACATAGAAATATAAGGGCACTGAGGACCATAATATAGAATTCTTATCGAATGAACTATTGGCTCAAATGCACTCGTCAACTAAATAGACGGATAATATTTTTGATGATCCCAGAGAGAAAGTGGAAGAAGAGCAGGAATATTTCCATAAGGTCTGGGAGAAGTTGAAATAGTCAATGGAAGATCTCCAATTGTAGAATTTCATATCTCCTATATAATTTTGATTGATTGATGAAGTATTGACCAACTTGGAGTGATCGAATGATGAGTAAAAGGATCAAATCTGTAAAATTTCCATTGTATAACGAGGGAACGTGCAAAGATATGTAGTCAGCCAAGTCAAGATCCTTGATTGGATGGATAAGTTGACTAGTAGAATGAAAAAATACATACTTATATTCCGTGACAGTAAACACGAGTTAAGTATGTCGATGGATCAAAATCAATTCCCTTTTGATGGTAGTTGCACTAGACATTTCAGAGAGTGGTTTGACTACATGGACGAGAATTCCATCCCAAGGACATCTAGATCATTTGAGTTTTCATGACTCAAGTGGTTGTCTACCTATTTTGAGTCGTTGTTGTGGTTGTTTATTATTTTTGTTAAATTTGTATAAATAAGCGGGTACGCCTGATAGAAGAGACCTTTTGGAAAACAAACAATTTTATGTTTATTGTATTCAAGAATTGTTTCTACAGTTAATAATGAAGCTCTGTTGGAGCCTAGAATTGATTATGGAACCAATTGTGTGATCCACTATTACACTGTGGATTAGTCTACATTTGATCATCCTTATGTCGATGTCTAGTAATATGTTCTCTTGATCAAGATATCTTGAGAGTTTTGAATGTTACTTTCATTGATTCTCCATCTTTATTTAAGTCTGCATGTTAATATACATTTATGCTTTAGCTCAGATGATCATTAAATTTAGAATTGTTTCTTTATAGCTAATATGTTTTTAGCTGGTTATTTACATGCATGTGTAATGATTGTTATCTAGTATTTCCAGAGAATTATTTCCAAAGAGAATATACATACCAGTCTACTTGTTATTTATTATCATATTTCTTATAAGAAGTTAGGTTTAAGAGGAACTATGTTATTATGCATGCTTTCTTTTTTTCAATTGGTTGACATAACTACTTCTTGTGAACCACCAAACCTTTAATCATAATATTTTCTAAAAATTACAAGAAAACCTTTCCCCAAAAAATAGAAAAATGATTAGGTGGATAAAACTGACAAATCTTGAAGTCCATTGTGTTGATTAATTGGGTTGGTTTTCATTGATGTCAACCCTTAAAGAAAGTATGGTAGTGAATTCTGGTAGCACAAAGGTTTGGGTAATGGACCTAAGTTTGTTTGATGGATAATGGTATGAGTTTTGATCTATTTGTAGGTAAGACTATTCTAGATGGATAGTACATGTCATGCCATTTCCGGTGGTATGTGGAACATCACATAACTCCTCAAGGTTATAGAGTTATGGCCATGTGAAGTTGGATAACCCTCATGAGTAATCTAGAAGCCCCAGAAGGTCAAAGTAGTCAAAGTGTTTGAAAAAGAAATTATTTAAATAATAAAGTTAATATAGAACTCCCTAAAATAAGGAAAGTGGGATGCTACATGAAATTATAAATAAGAGGCAAGGCTCTCTCATTTAATCACACTTGAACCTATTGAATATCATTGAATATCTATTTTGTGAAAGGTTATTTGGGCAGGTATTATTTATAGAGAAAAGTGTGGTAGGAAAAGTGCAGTAGAAAAAGTGTTGCGGGGAAATTGCAGTAGGAAAAGTGTGGTAGGAAAATTGCGGCAGAAAAACTACGACAAAAAAATCGCGGCAAAAAAAGTGCGACAAAAAAATCGCGGAAAAAAAATGCAGCAGAAAAATTGCAGCAGATAAAGTGCGACAGAAAAATCACGATAGAAAAAGTGTGGCAAAAAAATCGCGGAAGCAACATGGTTGGGGTATATTTATGAGAGATATGGCACATCTTGTTTGAGGTATGTTTTTTGAGGTAGGATTAACTCTTGATATGGTATTGGATGTTCATTATTGTTGCATATATCAGATTTGTTGAGGGATACAGTTGGTATTTTGTTGTTGGTATTTGGCATATGGGTATTGGTCTTTTGGTTGTGATGTGTTGCTAAAGTTGTTGGTTTAGCTTGAGGCTACATAACAATGAGGTTGTGGGACATGGTTTGATGTAAGGGTTTATGGTATTTGGTTTATGGATAGAGTTATGAATTGTTAGATAACTTTTGATGGTTATATTGGTGTATGTCTTTGGTATATGGTTGAGGTACATGTGGGGTACATGGTTGAGACAAGTAGTTGATGAGTTGGCACATACATGAGGTGTATAGTTGATGAGTTTGCACATACATGAGGTGTATATTTTATGATTTTGGTACATCTTTATGAATCAAAGTTGATGCATGGTACATGTTAGTTCAAGTTATTGGTACAGGTTGTTTGGTGTAGGTTGATTGGTATAGGTTGTTACAGGTTATTGGTACAAGTTTATAGTGACAGGTTGATAGCGGCAGTGGTTGATTCAGTTTCTACATTTGGCACTTATATTTCAAGGCTATGGATGGGGAAAGGATAGGTGGTTGTAGCCACCTTCCGGTTGTAACTAGAGAACTTAGGGGGTTGTAGCCTCCTTTTGTTTGTAGCCAAATAATTGGGGAGTTGGAGGTTCCCTTAGGTTGTAGCCTAAGAAACTAGAGGGTTGGAGCTTCCTTCTAGTTGCAGGTGGAAAACAAAGTAAATTGGTGCTTCCAATGAATGTAATTCTTCAAGACATATAAGAAAAATCATTCTGTGGTTTTCTCTCGCTTTGAGTTTCCACGTAAAAACACTGGTGTACTGTGTATGTGTATGATTGATCATTTGTTCATTTTTTATTTACTCTGAAATTATTGGACGATAATGCTACACTGATATAACACTTGCATTATATGGTTAAAAAGGATTAAATTTCTCTATTNCCCCCCCCCCCCCCCCGCCTCTCAGTAATCCAACATTTGGTATCAGAGTAGGTTCCTTCAGAAATCAGTTTAACCACTAAAAGGTAGATCATGGAGAGCAACAACCTGTATAAAAATGGAATACCACAGTTTTATCAACAAAAGTATGCATTTTGGATCAGAAGGATGAAAACATATATACAGGCACAAGGATTTGAAATTTGGCAATCAGTTGTAGATGGATACAAAGAAGCAATAGTTCCAAAGCCACAAATGCACTTCTGAGTGGTCTTTGTGAATCAATTTACACCAAAGTTATACATTGTAAATCTGCTAAAGATATTTGGGACAAGCTTCAAAATATTTATGAAGGATATTCAAAAGCCAAAGAAGCAAAGCCTTAAACTTACAGAGGTCAGTTCAAACAACGAAAGATGAAGGAAGATGAGGATATTGTAGCTTACTTCTTACGATTTGATGAAATAGTAAATGAAATCATAGGATTGGGAGAATAAATTAAAGAATTTGTAATTGTTCAAAAGTTACTAAGATCTCTCCCTATGAGATTTAATCCTAAGATATCAGCACTAGAAGAAAATGTAGATCTAGACTCAATAAGCATGGACGAACTACATGGAATCTTCACAACATATGAAATGAGAACCGAACAAGAAAATCTAGATATAAAAGAAGAAACTTTCAAAGCATCCAAAAGGTCAAAGAAAAAGGAAAAAAAACATAGCAACATCAGTGACATCTTGGAATATGAAGAAGAAATGGCCAACTTTGTTAGAAGATTGAACAAGGGAACCAACAACATATATAAAGGTAAGTTTCCTTTGATTTGTTTTAATTGTGATGGTATTGGTAATTTTTCTAACAAATGTCCTCATAATAAAAAGAAGAGGAATGATGAAGATTACTCAAATAGAAAACAAACATATAAAGGAAAAAGAACCACAAAGAAAGTTTTCAAGAAAAACTTATGCACCAAAGAAAACATCTCATCATCAGATGAAGATGAAGTCAGTGACAGTGAGACAGAAAGAGTTTTATTCATGGAAATAGAAGACTCTAACAAAGAAGACATCGAAGACGAATATGAAGAGGTTGAAGAAGAATATGAAGAGGCAGAAGTTGACTACCGAGAATAATTGTTTTGTTCCATAGAAGTTATAATAAGAGAAAAGAAGAAAAACAAGAAGCTAAAAGTGGAACTAGACAAGAAACAAGACACATAAAAGCTAGAACAAATGATCACAAATTTGAAGGTTCAAATAGAAGAAGATAAAATAGTTGAAGAAGTACTCAAAGAACAGCGAGAAGAAAGAGACGGGATCATTGGAAATTTGGAAGCAGTGCTTGTCACATTAAGAAAGGATAATCAAAATAAAAATATGTAGAACAACTCAAAAGTTTTGGATGACATTAAAAGCAGTCAAAAACCTCATCATGACAAGTCCGGAATTGGATACAATCAGACAAAAAAGGGATCAAGATCCAAAACAACAGAGAAAGAAACATATCCAAAAAGCTATGCAGAAACAATCAAAGGGGATAGTAATATCTACAAGGAATATTATAGGGATACTCCTCCACCAAGAAGATTCAGATTTCAGAATCAACAATCGACAGATAGGCCTCATGAAGAAGAAGGATTTAGAAGAGCAATTACTTTCATAAGATCTTAAACTCCCAGGTATCAAACTATATTTTTTGGTTTATGTTATGCATGTAATAATTTTGGACATAAAGATATGAATTGTAGGGATAACAATAGGATCATAAACAACTTTGAAAGTCATACACAAAAGGGTTATCCAAGAAGGCCTAGTGAAACACATAGAATAAGTTACAACAATTTTGAAGCATTAAGCACTAAAGTGGAATGCTACAAGTGTAACAACTTTGGACACATGGCCAAAGATTTCAGAATGACATTTCCTCCTAGATATCCACAACAGAACAACAACAGTCACAAACAAGAACCTCATAAAAGAACATGGATAAGAAATCATAATCAATATAGCAATGAAGAATGCACACTCGCTCTACAAGCTAAGAAGAAGAAACGTGGTTGGTATGTTGACAGTGGTTTCTCAAAACACATGACATGTGATAAAGATGGGTTTCTTACATTAAGAAAGGAAAGAGATGGATCAGTCTCCTTCAGAAATGATGATTCAACTAAAATCATTGGAAAATGAACAGTCAGAATTGGAAACAAGAATACCAAGGCATAAAATGTTCTACTAGTAGAAGATATGAAACATAATATTCTAAGTGTGACTCAAATGTGTGACCAAGGTCATAAAGTTACTTTCAATTCACAAAAGTGCGAGATAAGAAAAGAAGATTTAGGAAAATTGATTGCAACAACTACAAGAACTTCAATCAACATATATGTACTAAATGAAATTGGAAACGAAAAGTGTTGTCTAGGAAAAGAAGATGAAAGTTGGCTATGGAACAGAATAATGGGTCACATACACTTTGATAACCTTGTCAAAGTCAGCAAAAAGGAAGCAGTTAGGGAAATTCCCCAAATTACGAAACCAACTAACACTTTTTGCTATCATTGTCAACATGGAAATCAATCAAAGACCAGGTTTACATCAAAAGAATATTCAACGACAAGACCACTAGAAATTGTGCATATTGATCTAGTTGGACCAATTACAACAAAGGGTTTAAAAGGTGAGAAATACTTTATGTTATTAGTTGATGATTATACAAGAATGACTGCAGTTTTCTTTCTCAGGAATAAGTCAAAAGCTTTTGAGAACTTTAAGGTCTACAAGGAAATGGTTTTAAATGAAATGGATTCAAAAATCAAATGTTTGAGACATGATAATGGAGGAGAGTTCAATTCAAAGGAATTTATGGACTACTGCAATAGGAATGGAATAAAAAGGAAATTCTACATTGCTAGGACACTTCAACAGAATGGATTTGTTGAAACAAAGAATAGGACAGTACAGGAAATGGCTCATAAAATGTTAATGGATTCCAAATTGAAAGATATCTTTTGGACACATGCAGTGCATACAATAGTTCACATTCAAAACAGAGTAATGCTCGGAAAACAAAAAAAAAATGACAAAACTCGCTACGAGCTATGGAAAGGAAGACCAACAAATGTGAAGCACTTCAGAGTATTTGGAAGAAAATGCTACATAAAAAGAGAAGATGGAAGAATGAGAAAGTTTGACTCTCGTGTGGAAAAAAGAGTACTTGTTGGTTACTCAAGTACAAGGAAAGCATAGAAGTGTTACAATTTGAGGTTGAAAAAAGTTGTGGAAAGCATCAATGTAACAATTGATGAAACATGTGGATGTGAATTAAAGGAAGAAGAAAATGAATCAATGGAACAAATTTATGAAGAATAAGCAAAATATGAAGAAGAAGTAGAAGGGGAAGATGAAGAGGATCATATAGAAGTAGAAGTGAAAGTTTAGCAAGTGCCTCCAAAGACACCTAGCAAACGAGTACAGAAGAATCATCCTTTAGATAAGATTATCGGAAACAAAGATGCAGGACTTCAAATTAGAAGAAGAATCCATTCACCAAAACAAACCCACCTAGCACTCTCATCTATGATTGAACCAAAAAATTTTGAAGAGGCTAGCAAGGATAAATTTTGGAATAAGGCTATGGATGAAGAATTGGATCAAGTAGAGAAGAATGACACTTGGGAATTGGTTCCAATACCAAATAATAAGAATGTGATTGGCACAAAGTGGGTATTTAGAAATAAATTGAATGAATATGGATAGGTTACAAGGAACAAATATAGATTGGTATGTAAAGGATACGCACAGGTTGAAGGAATCAACTTTGAAGAGACATTTTCTCCAGTTGCCATAATGGAAGCAATATGATTTCTCCTAGCTTATGCATTCTCAAAGAATATTAAAGTGTGTCAGATGGACATGAAATCAACTTTTCTGAATGGGGAACTTGAAGAAGAAGTCTACATTGAACAACTAGAAGGATTTTAGTTGTCAGAGAATGTAGATTATGTGTGTAAATTGAAGAAGGCCTTGTATGGTCTAAAATAGACTCCTAGAGAATGGTACTCTAGACTGGATAAATATCTACAGCAGGCAGGGTTCAGAAAATGAAGTGCAGACAACAAACTCTACATCAAGGTAACTCAAGATAGTATTTTATTAATTGAAGTTTATATTGATGATATTATTTTTGGAACTACTGATGACAGGTTAAGCCAGAAATTTGCAAAGGATATGCAGAATGAATTTGAAATGTCATTACTTGGAGAACTATCCTTCTTTCTGGGTCTTCAGATACGTCAAAGTAACCAAGAAAATTTTATTTCTCAAACTAAGTATATCAAAGAAATGCTAAAGAGGTTCAGAATGGAAGATTTCAAACTAGTTGAAAGTTGAGCAAAGATGATGATTCAATGTCTACAGACCAAAGGAAATATAGGTCAATGATTGGTAGCTTACTATATGTGACAGAATCCAGACCAGATGTAATGCAGGTAGTTGGACAGGTGGCACAATTTCAAGCAGCACCAAAGGAATCACATGTATTAGCATTGAAGAGGATTTTCAGATATCTCAAAGCAACATAAGAGTTTGGATTATGGTATCCAAAAAGAAAGGATCTATCAATTATTACCTACACAGATGCAGATTGGGTAGGTTGCATTGATGACCGATGAAGCACCAATGGAGCATCGTTCTACTTGGATGAGTGTTTAGTATCATGGTTAAGAAAGAAACAATAATCATTATCCTTATCTACAACTGAGGCAGAGTATATTGCAACAAAATCATGTTGTACACAGGTTCTATGGATGAAACAAACTCTGACAGATATACATCTTGAGTATGATGAGCACATTCCAAATGTTGTGATAATACAAGCACCATCAATATCTCAAAGATCCCAGTGATGCACTCCAAGACGAAGCACATTACAATAAAGTATCACTTTCTACAGGAACAGGTTGCAGAGAAGAACATAAGAGTTAAATATGTGGGCACAAAAGAACAAGTGTCAGACATCTTTACAAAACGGTTTTCACAGGAAGCCTTTGAGTATCTTCGTTAGAGACTCGGAGTAATTTCTACTCCAAAATGAATTCTTTTCAATTCTTATCTTATATGTCCTACATTTACATGAGGAAGCACCATAAAGAGGACAATTCATGTTGGGAGATCCGTTTCAGGAACAATTCAGTCAGGGGGAGTATCCCCAAGGATAGTTTAGTTAGGGGGAGTAGCCCCGGATGGAAATATACTTTTTCCATTGATGACAAAGGGGGGGATTTTATAAAATGTATAACACAGAGGCATGGTTCCAAGGAGAGCGATGGTCATAGAGGGAGCATGAGTGATATGAATTCAGTATTGCATGACATGACTTCAGTATTGCATCAGAGTTTCCATCAATGCCAAAGGGAGAGATTGTTGATTAATTGGGTTGGTTTTCATTGATGTAAACCCTTGAAGAAAGTCTGGTAGTGAATTCTGATAGCACAAAGGTTTGGGTAATGGACCCAATTTTGTTTTATGGATAATGGTATGAGTTTTGATCTATTTGCAGGTAAGACTATTCTAGATGGATATTACATGTCACACAATTTTTGGTGGTATGTGGAACATCACATAACTCCTCATGGTTAGAGAGTTATGGCCATGTGAAGTTGGAGAACCCTCGTGAGTCACCTAGAAGCCCCAAAAGGTCAAAGTAGTCAAAGTGTTTGAAAAACAAATTATTTAAATAATAAAGTTAATGGAGAACTCCCTAAAATAAGGAAAGTAGGATGCTACACGAAAGTATAAATAAGAGGCAAGGCTATCTCATTTAATCACACTTGAACCTATTGAAAAATCATTGAATATATATTTTTTCATAGGTTATTTGGGAAGGTATTATTGATAGAGAAAAGTGTGACAGGAAAAGTGTGGTAGAAAAGTGTGGCAGAAAAAGTGTGGCAAGAAAAATGCAGCAATAAAAGTGCAGTAGGAAAAGTGCAGTAAGAAAACTATGACAGAAAAAGGACGGCTGGAAAAGTGCGACAGAAAAATCAGGGAAAAAAAATCATGGCAAAAAAGTGCGATAGAAAAATCGTGGCAAAAAAGTACGGAAGAAAAATCGCAGCAACAACATGGTTAGGGTCTATTTATGAGAGATATGGCACATCTTGTTTGAGGTATGTTTTGTGAGATAGGGTTTTAGCTCTTGATATGGTTTTGGATGTTCAGTATTGCTACATATATCATATTTGTTGAGGGATACAGTTGGTATTTTATTGTTGGTATTTGGCATATGGGTATTGGTATTTTGGTTGTGATGTGTTCCTGAAGTTGTTGGTTTAGCTTGAGACCACATAACAGTGAGGTTGTGGCACATGGTTTGATGTAAGGGTTTATGGTATTTGGTTTATGGATAGAGTGATGAATTGTTAGATAACTTTTGATGGTTATATTAGTGTATGTATTTGGTATATGGTTGAGGTACGTGTTGGGTACATGGTTGAGACAAGTAGTTGATGAGTTGGCACATACATGAGGTGTATAGTTGATGAGTTGGCACATACATGAGTTGTATAGTTGATGATGTTGGTACATCTTGATGAGTCAAGGTTGATGCATGGTTGATTCATGGTACATGTTGGTTTAGGTTATTGGTACAGGTTGTTTGGTGCAAGTTGATTTGTACAGGTTGTTACAGGTTATTGGTACAAGTTGACGGTGACAGGTTGACAGTGGTAGTGGTTGATTCAGTTTCTACATTTGGCACTTATATTTTAGGGAGGTTGGACGGGGAAAGGATAGGTGGTTGTAGCCACCTTCTGGTTGTAACCGGAGAAATTAGGGGGTTGTAGCCTCCTTCTATTTGTAGCCAGAGAATTGGGGATTTGGAGCTTCCCTTGGGAGCCTCCTTCCAATTGCAGCTGGAAAACAAAGGAAGTTGGTGCTTCCGATGATTATAATTTTTCAAGATAGATAAGAAAAAAACATTCTGTGGTTTTCTCCCGCTTTGGGTTTCCACATAAAAACATTGGTGTATTGTGTATGTGTATGTGTATGATTGTTCATTTGTTCATTGTTTATTTACTCTACAATTATTGGATGATAATTCTACATTGATATAAAACTTTCATTATATGGTTAAAAAGGATTAAATTGCTCTATTATTGATTCACCTCCCCTCTCAATAATCCAACACATCGAATCATTTTCAGACCACTAATATGGAGAATCACACTATCCCAAATGCATAAGACTCTAATTGAGCATCATCTTCAAGTGTGATTCCTACTGTTGAGTAAAAATGAATCCATCCCCCCCAACAACAGGTTATCCACTAGTGGTCGAGAGGGCCAGTTTATTTGATGATTTCTTGCAAGCCTATAACCACGAAGGTGAATATTACAAAGTAACATCTTATGGGTTAGGTAAAACTCAATATACTACTTATGCCAGCAATCCTTATGCCTTATATTGGAGTTGTGATGTCAAAGTCCTGAAAAATTGTTAGAGCATTGCTTGTTGATGGTATCGTGGGATTGGAATTTGATGCCTAGGGTTCTACCTAGTTGCTTTGGAGGGAATTTAGGTTATCCTTTCGATATTCCTAGTGTACGTGAGTATCGATCAAGATTCATGCTTGGGTATATGAGGTCTCATGACTTGGGGCTCCAAAAAGACAAGTAAGATTTAATCCTCATTCTGAAAGTCGGGAAGGATAGCTAGAGAGTACTCACTCTTCCCTGGTGCTGTGATGTGGAATTTCCATGCCTGTTGTATTCACTTGGGTGTCTTATACTATTTATATGGTTACCATGGAAGGGGAAACCAAACATGATCAGGATTGAAAAAGAAAAATACCTGAAACACACTGCCACCGATTTAGAAACCCCAAATGAACCCTCTTTAACTGAGTTTCTTGTGTTAGGAAACTACTTTTGTGACTCATGTTTTGGGAATTTCCCACCCTGCATACCTGATATATTGTTTTCACAAAAGTCATAGTTTCTACTATAAGAAATCCCAACAATAACTGAAGAACACAACAATCTAAACCAATGCTTCCCAGTTAATATCTTAGAAAAAAAAATTGAAACTCTAAGTATAGACACCAACAAAAGGGTGCCTATCTTTCCCTCTAATTTTTGGACTCTCTTTTTTGATGGATCCAAATCACAAGAAGGAGCTAGTGCCAAGTGTATTTTTATTGACCCAATAGGTAGATTTAGTTTTTTATCATGTAGGATGGAATTTGAATGTATTGATAATATTGTTGAATACAAGGCTTTGGTCCAAGGAGTTAAAAAATACATTGACCTGAACATCAAAGATCTAGTTGTCTTCAAAGACTTAAAGATTATTATCAAATAGGTTAAAAATACCACACAATGAAACTCACCAAATTTAAGAAATTACCAACAAGAGGTACATAGGATAATCGAGAAATTTCAAGCATTTAACATCACTGTCATTTGTGAATCCAAGAATGTAATTGTTGATTCTCTTGCCACATCAACCTCAAGATTATCTCCACTTGAAGATAATGAGGCCTCTAGGTTCACCATAGATCTATTTTACAAGCCATCATTACTTGACAACATCACTAATTGGAGATTATTTGAGGGAGATCAACAGATTCTAGCCTTCTTGACTAATGAAGAACAATTTAGATACTTGGCCATTAATGATGATGAGTTTCAAGGAATGATTGATGAATATGAAGGAAGAGACTATGACACTAAAAAGGAAAACGATACTACAAATCCTAAACTCCATACATTTCCTAAGGGGTTATTCAACCTGGAAAACCTCTTCGATCTGTAAGAAAAATTGAAGAACCCCGAGAATGTAAAAACTGGTAGTTCATGTCTTGCTTACGAAGTCATAAATCTAGGTACAACTGAAAATCCTAATAATTTTAAACTTGGAAAATCAATATCTCCTGAAGAAAAGAAATCCTCCTTTAAAATTTTTAAAGAATATCAAGATGTTTTCACATTGTCTTATCAAGATCTAAAAACGTATGATACAAAAATCATCCAACAGACCATCCCTCGTAGGCAAGATGTTAAACCTTTTTAGTAGAAACTATAGAAATTTCACCCATCTCTTGAGCCTTTAATGCAAAAATAATTTAATACGTTGTTGGATGCTAAGATTATCTTCTAGGTAATACATTTTTCCTGGGTAGCTAATCTAGTACTAGTAAAGAATAAGTCCATAGAAATTTGCCTATGTGTGGATTTTAAAAATTTAAACAAATCTTCAAAAAATGATAACTACCCTATACCCCCAATGGAACAACTCCTGCAAACCATCTTTGGACATGAGATATTCTCACTTATGGATGGGTTTTCAAGATAAAATCAAGTTCTAGTCTTGGAAGAAGATCGATTGAAAACAAATTTCCAGACTAAATGGGGAACCTTCAGCATTAAACACATGCCATTAAGGTTGATTAATGCAAAATAAACATTTCAAATGGCCATGGATGTGGCCTTTAGAGGATTAATAAACAAGTGTGTAGTAGTCTATTTGAATGATGTTATAGTCTACTCTAAGAAAAGATCAAATCATATTTCTCATTTGACTCAAAGTTTTGAAAGGTGTAGAAAATACATAATATCTCTAATCCAAAGAAGATAATCTTTGGTGTAGATGAGGGGAAAATCTTAGGCCACATCATCTCTAAAGATGACATTAATATTGACCTTGAGTGCATCAAGGTAATTTCCCAACTCCCTCTCCCACATAACAAGAAAGTCGTGCAATATTTCTTCAGGAAGATTAATTTCATGAGAAAAATTATTCTTGATTTTGTAGAAAAAATAAAACCATTGCAAAAAATAATATGAAAAGATGTAGAATTTAAATGGAATAAATAAGAAATGGAGGCCTTTGAAAAGATCAAGGCTTCTATCTCTCAAGCTCTGATCTTACAGAGCCCTAATTTCACCAAGGACTTCTTCTTGTACACCTTCGCTTGTTATAAGTCTTTAGCAGCAGACCCAACACAAAAGGATGATGAAAACAATGAAACTCCCATCTCATTTATGAGTACCAACCTACAAGGGCCTGAGATAAATTACCCCGCCATAGAAAAACAAGCTTAGAAAGTGTATAAAGTAGTCAAACACTTCAAATCTTACATCATAAGGAACCATACCAATGTTATAGTGCCCCATCCTACGGTAAGATCAGATTTCATAGAACATGAAATGGGAGAGAGGAGAGGGACTTGGATGACTTTCATCCAAGAATTCAACCTTGATATCAAATGAAAAAATATATTTATAGGTCAAGGCTTATGAAAATTGGCCGCATAGTCTCAAGACCTAGTAGGACCAGAGAATTTAGGGTGGGACAATGAATTATCCTTATGGTGTAGTGAAGTGTTATACATCCTACCGAGTCAAGATTCTTGGTACTTGGATTTATCTTACTTCCTTCATCATAGTACATTCTTGAACATTTTAATCCCAAGGAGAGGAGGGATATTAGAACAAAATTTGCTCAATATATCCTCATTAACTCTATTTTATTCCATATGAACTATGATTGAGTATTACTTAGATGTCTTGAGAAAGAAGACATGGAAAAAGTATTGAGAGATCTTCACTATGGTCCAACATGTGGACATTTTACAGGTGAAATGACTTCTCATAAAATCCTTAGAGTAGGATACTATTGTCCAACCTTGTTTAGAGATGCACATGCATAAGTCATAAAGTGAAAAGTTTGTCAATTAAGTGTTGGGGTGTACCGTACATAGGTGGTGCTTGGATGTACAGGTTGTGGTGTGTTGTGGTACCAATCAGTCCATCTATTGTGTGAGACATCCCAGGTTTGTCTTGGGTGAATGGTATGGGTCTCGATGCATCAGGTATTACCGTGTATAAGTGATCCAGAATTAGATCTAGGAGCTTAATGGGGCTCAGAAAGGCCTAAAAATAAAATGTCTCATAATGTCTTCAAAATAGACATGTGTGTAGGCCTCATCGATATGAACCCAACGCAACTTGAAGGGGCTCAAACGGACGTCGTATGCTCCATATACGATGATATGTTTGTTTTTCCAAACAAACAAAAAATGATGATTGTACAGTCCATACAATGCCACATGGAAGATAACTGCATAGGTCGTACAGCCATACAAATGATGTGGCAGGAAAATTTGGCAATGATGTGGTGGGGTCCGTACAACTGACGTGGCACACCCGTATGACACATGGTAGACGGTGATTGGGAAAGCTTGCTGAATGGTTAGAAGACGTGGTCCAATCGCGTGCTGACAAGTGGTAGTTATTGGTGTATGGTACAGTGCCTCGTGGCACCCCTTGACTGGTTGTTATTTGTGGAAAATGTTTGGGACTCAACTAGTTTTGAACCCGTGACCTCCTACCACCAGGCTAACGACTTCGCGTAGGCCAGGATACCAGCTCGCCTACCAGATGTTTCTTAACCTTATATGGCACAATAAACATTTGGAGTGGCATGCAGTCCCGAGTGGAGGTGGAAAGGGCTGGGATCTAGCCCCATCCCATGGTTGTTTTCACACCATACAACCCAGAAATAAGACTGTAGGTAAGGGTGTTAAAGTTTTGGCACATTGGCATTCATTTAACTGCCACTGGAGACCGTTGCTATGTGACCACCATTTAATATGTTGGTGCAGGGATATATGGGATCCAACCCACAGGTTTTGGTACTCCCCACATCTATTACCATATGACCTGGTGTAAACAACTTATGAACGGTATGTGGCATAGCCCCTGGGTGTTATATGTGTCCACTCTAAAAAAAGATAGTGTGGTTTGTGTTGGGTTAGCCCACCGACAAGGTGCATAACCGTGGCTACATCGTTTGGGAGGTTATGACAGATAGTGCGTGGAGCTAGGGACCAACGACACATGGACTATGCATGTGGCAAGGAGAAAACATCCAGGGGGGCCAACGTGCCTAGATTTAGCACGACACATGGGACGCGCCCATATGACCAGGGGCTAGAGAGTTGGGCTTGCGGCCTGAATTTATGTGAAAAAGTGGTTTTTAAACCATATAATAATATTTTTATGCAGATTTGGGAGATTTAGCTCATAATTGGGAGATATTGGGCTCTTTTTGAGGCCAGATCTTGGGGGGAAGTTGGGAGATGGTTACCAACTTCATATCTATATAAACCAAGCCTTCTTGAGGCCATGGGAGGAGGTTCAGAATAGGTTTATGCTGCCAAATTATTGAGCCAAATCCATTTTCATGCAGGGAAGCTATTGAGGAGTGCATCTTTGCGGGCCATTTATGGGAGCTTTGTTCATTCTATTTGGGTTTCGTTTCTTTTGATGGGTTCATGAGATCTGGTAGAACAAGACCATCTCATTTTTGTAACCTTTTGGCACTTCATGATGTAAATTTAAATCTTCTAACATAAATACAAAATCCCACTGAGACAAAGGCTCGGAGACGTACGTGAGATTGTTGAACTCCATTATCACATTGGTGTTTATGGTTTGTTGATGTTTATTATTTATTTTAGATCTGTATATGTTTATGTGTATGTCATATTTATTCCTCTTTCATTCATTTTCGTAAATGATTAATAAACACATGCATTAATAACTCAACCATTGTCATTTAAAAGATCTTTTTGGATCAACAAGTAATGTGACTGAGCATAAATGAGGTCGTATTGTTGAGACTTGGTGATAGATTCCTCTTTGGTTTGGGGGGAAGGTGGATTCCACATCTTTGGCAAGGATAGAGACGAGTGATTTGAGAAACCAATCAAGACGTTGTTCTTTGGTGGTTTCTTCTATACATAAACTACGTTTCCAACSCCATTCATGAATGTGGTTGGAAATATGTCTAGCTGAGGTTTGTTTGCACTCGGAGAGAAGTTCTAGACCAGTGTCATGATGAACTAGTAGTTKAAAGAAGGCCAAAAATGCTTTGGCCAAGGATTCAAAAGTCACATGGGACCCTGATTTTTCGTCCACATACCATTTGGTTGATGGACCAATGAGTGTGTGTTGAAATAACCTTAAGCAGACAGAGTCATCCATGATGTTGTTTGAAGAGCACCATAAGTGGAAGGTCATGATATGGTTGGCAAGGTCTTCCCCCAATTTTCCTTCAAATTTGGGAATTTCTGAAGGTAGTTTGGTAGGCATATTGGTCCATGTGGGGCATGCAATATAGRGTCATTCGTAAGTTTACTCAAATAAGGAATGTTGAGGGATGCCAAATATGGCATGGGGGGTGGCGATGGAGGATTAGGTCTAGCCATGGTGTGATCAAGTGGTGTACCTAGCCCTTGAGGGGGGTTTGGTGGGGTTGTACTTCTCCCTTGAGAAGAAATTTTCCCTTTGCCTCCTTATGAAGGAGAGCTAGTGGATGAATGTCCTTGGGAATTGGACCCAAGCAAGGTGGAACCAAGCAAATTTGAGCCCCAAATAGTGGCACTCACAAGGGTGTGAGATGGTTGAGTTGGTGAGTTGGAAAGACTAGGAACTCTTCCTCGAATAGGAGGGAGATTCTGCAAGCGTCTCGAACAACGAGGATTCTGTGGGTCCCCTATGATGTCCAACTAGCAAAGTGAACATGTGTAAATAGTGATGAGAGCATTAAATGAACAAGTGACTTGTATAATTTGGACCTTCACAATATATCTCACAATCACATGTAATCAAATGAGCGTCATACATAAATGAACTGAAAATAATCATACATGTGGGTAGGTGGTTTTTGTATGCGTGGGAGAACAAAGAAAACAAATGCTCATGTCCTAAAAGATGTATCGTCCTTCCTCTCAAATAGAACTAGACCTTCCAAGAGCACTCAAATAGTGGGGTTTGAATCCACCAGAAGAGGAACTATGAAGGATGAAGTAATCAGTTATAATGAGGGGTAGAGGGTGCATATCTTGAAAGAATTGGATATATTTTCCAATAGCCACACAAAATTCGATCAAGGTGCAATTGCAGCCCACAATTGCCACCTGGGTAGATGTCCTAAATTTGGCCACTAGGTACCTTGGTCAAAGTGTGACATTTAGATTTTCAGCCTCAGAAATGGGTGACGGGCTATATCCCTTTTAAGATTTGGGTGACTCAAGGGGGGATGCACAGAACAACTGGACCTCGGCCTTCAACCCTTCATGGGTATCTCCCTACCTTATGGTGTTAGGAACACTTGACTTGGAGGATTTAAAAGTTCCCTATTTGTCAACTTCTAATGTTTGAAAATGTGAGAACCAAATAACGGGGAGTTATTTGGATGCCTACCCCCGATATCCTACCTAGACTAAAAAAATTCTTTTGTCACCTCTTATGCAGGAAAACTTAGTGAGTTTTTAGAAAAAATTTAGATGTGGTGGGTTGAGAGATTGTGGGTGTGACCTAGTCTCATTTGAATTAAGTGGGTGTGGATAATTTCTTCAAGAAATAGTGGGACATTTCATAATCCCTTTGGAGGAAACCTACTTCAACCTCCACAATTCGAGATGAAATTATGTGAGTGAGGAGTGACTTTGTGTATGATCAAGTGATAAAATGTGCCAAATTTTAATAAGTTAGGTGTAAATTTGCAACATGTGGACTTCATGTGGTCCCTACAAATCTTGATTACCTATATTATTAGATGTCATTGGTACAACCTTGCGGAATTTTAAAATCCCTAAAGAACTAGCATGTGGACATATGGGTCCTTACCAATCCTTTAAACTCCCTAATGTATTTTACTCTAAGAAATCTTCAAAAAAACTATCCTAGATTGCAAGCATGTGGGCATGTATGGGCTCGTTACTTTGATATTTAAACTCTCCTAGTGATGTAAACTAAGAAAGTAATTCTCAAAAAACTATCCTAAGTTTGCAACATGTGGGCATGTATGGGCCCTTATAAATTTAAGATGATTTAAAAGAAACTAAGAGGAGCCCTACGGGGGCTTTGTCCTCTCCTAAAGATTTTGTTAAGGGAGATGAAATGTCCCCTGAACCACCTTTCTGATTCTCAAGATTGCTCTATGGTGCGAGAGAAGAGCATACTCAATGATTAAGTTGATTTCTGGTCCCAATGCAAGTGTTTTTATATGTGATAGCAAAGAATCTCAACTTAAATTTTATAATCAAAACAAGCCATCCATGTGGCAACCAAAGAAAAAAAGGAGAAATGTTGTTATTTTTACCCCCTAAGTGCTTATGTTTGACTAACATTTCATGTGGGAAATAAATCTAAGTGGAGTGCATTTAAAAATTGCATAAAAGCAATATTTTGAAGGCTAGGGGCCTTCAAATCATCACAAAAACTCTTACAATTTTCAAACTCTAGACAAGTGCTTGGGTTACAGTTCATATAGATGCACAGTGGGTGCATAGTGTGAAAAATATGGAGAGAACATAAGACCTTTTGGTGCACAGTGCACAAAATGCATAGAGAACATAAGTACTTTGGGAGCACAATGCTATGAATGCGCGTATGTGGGCTGAAATACCTGCACATGTTCTAATACGCGTTGGGGGGGGGGAGCAATTTTGAGTGGAATTATCCTCCTGCAGCTCCAAACTTAGATCTTGATAGGTAAGGCTAGGCCATTTATGATTCCTGCAAGGAAAATGGGTCAAAAAGAAGTGCTCTAAAATCCCAAATAGGGTGGAAATTGATACCTTATCCCCAGTATGGTCGCCAATATGTTGTGTCCATTTCGTCACTTAGGTGAGCAAAACAAGGGCACGTACAAGTCTAGTTGGGACTGCTAGACAAGAGAAAGGTTAGTGCATGAGTTAGATAATCCAAACACATGAAATAAACAAGAAAATAAACTAAAAACAACTAAGGAAATAAAACTAGAATGCATAAAAACGTTTGAACCAAAATCAATCAACCAAATGACCAAGATTATGCCACCAATGGATAACTATATTAGTTGGAAAAACACCATAGAGAAAGAAAGAAAATGGTGAAGAAATCCAAGCCTATTCCCTCAAGAGGTGAGTGGAATGGACTATTGGAATGTTGCTAGAATGCTCCAAGGAGAAAACAGGATTCTCAAGGGAGGATTGAGGCAACATAACAATACTATAGAAATCTTAAATTCTTAGTGCACCCATGGCATCCATTTATAGTATGTCTTCAAGGAATTATTCAACTGGTTCTTGGTGTGAACAAGGGGTGCTTTAGGTTACCCTTTGGTCCTTGACCAGCCCCCCATTCAGATTCAGCTTAGATCTGAGGGTCAAATGAAGTTGGGAGCTGGTCCATAAGTGGTTTAGGGGCTGACAAGAACCATAAATGCGTCATTCACAGGAGTGTGCGGATTTTCTCGTACACAGTCACGCATATAGCACATTGTGCGTTGTATGGGTTTTTTTGGCCCGTGCATTGTGYGCCCGCTTCCTTTACTGATTTAGCGCATGTCAATTTTTGTATATTTTTTGCCTCTTGGAAATGCATTTTTGGTGCTTCAGGTGAACTAATAGGTGTTTGGAACTGTTGTGTTTCTGTAACCATTTGCATGTAATGTTGTGAACAAAATTTCAATGATAAYAGATGCCCCCTGATGTGTTAGGTTAGGAGCATACATATAACCGAAATACATCAATGTTTATTCTACTAAGAGTACCATTGTAATGAAGAGTGGTGATAAGAACTACAAGAGAGATCCTTTTGGAGGGAGAGGGGAAACCGTGAGACCCAAATCTATCTCTAGGGAGAGAAAATAAAATATGTATACAAACAAGGCGGGCATGCCCCATGCTTGTGTCATGTAACTCAAAAAAATGTAAGACAGTAACTAAAGTTGTATGTTGATGTAGATAAATGCAACACCCTCTGGGGCAGTTCGATAATGGAATATGAAAATTTTGATGGTGAGCATACTCTGAAAAGAGGAAAGAATGCCTGTAATAAGTGTCGATGACTCGTAGGCATTGATGGCCTAACAAATTCATAGGTATTCATCTAGTATAAAACAACTTCAATAGTCGCATAGCAAGACCCACCGTAACATGAGATTTTGTTGAATTTAAATGTTTATGGGGGTCAACAACATCAGAGAGCAATGATGGTTCTCTTTGTGTCCTCTGAGACTCCTCATTGTAAAGGTAATGAGATTCAAGATATTGTATCTCTTCTGGAAAAAGTGTTGATGTCGA
>JASDQU010013895.1:27248-45261 GCA_032191745.1 Picea mariana | reverse complement strand
GAGGAGCCAGGCATTCAGAGACTCTTGGCAGCCTGTGGGTTGGTCAAATTATTTGACTTCCCACTAATACGATCGCAAGAGTACCTGCTTCAATATATGATATTGATGTGGAGCACTGATCCACAATGCTTCATTGTGTGGGAGAAATAGATGACATTCTCAGTTGTTGAGGATGTGTATTTTCTGACGGGGCTCCACTTTCGGGGAATGGCCCTTCCTGTTGACCCCCAGTTTCCAAGGGATGTGCGTTTGATAGACTTGGCATGGGATTATTGTACGGGGCCAAACTCGATGTCAAGTTTGGTTGTCCGCATTAAGGCGATGGATGATCTCTTGCATTAGTGCATCATGGATATGAATGCAAGGATCTATGGATCCTTGGCTACTCAGTGGATCAATGGTGGTCAGTTAAGGATTATGCAGAGGGTCTTAGATGGGGACTGTTTTGCCTGGGGCTTGATGTTGCATGTTAATCTTATAGGGAAAATACACTGGTGTCAGACCACTGACTCCAATGAGGTTGCATTTGGATCTATCTTGGTGGTATGGTTCTTGTAGAGGGTGCCCATGTTGCACCCTAGGGTTTTGCTGACTCTTGTAGGGCCGCAGAAGCCACGATTGATGTGGTGGGCTCATATTTTGGTACGACGTAGAGGGGGAGAGGGTGGACACTATTTTACGACTACGTTGGCGCATGTGTGGTGCCACATGCCACATATTATACTGTGATTCCCATATGGTGGGATGGATTTCCGGCACGACCCAGACATGGTGTTTCCCCTTGGAGAGGTTTGGGACCAGAGAGGTATGTTTGTTAATTTATGTTTTGAGATTTTGATAGCATAGAATATGTTTATATGTATTTGGATGATGACTCTATCTTTGTTTTTGTGTTTGTAGATGTGGGGTCTTGAGGCCAAGAGGTGGAGATGGTTGGGGAGTCGACGCACCAGGGACCAATGATACCATCGCAGGAAGAGCTATGGGTGGGAGAGAAATGTTGGAGGGATGAGGTTGGTGCAAGGCCAATAGATGAGGTGAGGCCTGGACAGAGACGTCAGTTCGATGATCCAGGTGTAGGGCCATCACATGCTCTGCAGGTAGAGGTCGACGGGGGGATATATGATCTCCGACGTCGGTTGGATATGGTGTTGTAGGGTGTCATAGAGGGCATGTGGTGGCATATTCAGGATGAGAGAGTCCTGGAGCAGTGTGTGGGTGGTACTGCAGAGTGGCGAACCCTGATCCACAGAGCGGTTGTAGCGGGGGCATCGATGACCAGTCGATTTCCCCCCAGACCTAGAGGACCCCCAACTGCTGGGGCACCTCCTACTGATAGAGGATCGAGTGGGGGAGCTATGGGGGCACCATGAGTGTCAATTATATATTTTTGTATTTATATAGGCTTGTGAACCCATTTTGTATAGGGTATTTTGACACCCATTTTGTATAGGGTAGGGGGTACCCATTTTGTACCTATAGGGGTGAGGGGGCTAACTTGCATACGGGAGATGTATATGCTGTACTTTTTTGTAAACATTTATGACACTTTGACCAATGTATATATATATGGATATACATCTTTGGGATCTTTGGGATGTTTACATGTGTTGATATTTTTGTGATATTTTATGATGTCTAATCTATATACTGTGATCGATGTTTGATGATTTATGTATATGTGATGATGTTTGATGATTTATGTATATGTGATGATGTTGTGATGTGATAAATGCCAATATAATACTAGTTTAGCCATGTTATCTGCTATTTGATTAAATTTTCGTGGAATATGTGTAAATGTAATTCAATCAAAGTTTCAAGATAAGAGTCTAACTTGAAATTATTTGTGAAAGAGGCAAGGATCACAGACACGGTATACATTGTTGAGCTACAGGATGACAAGGTAGGAATATAATAAGACGCTAAGGTGATGAATGTGGAGGTGATTGGCCTCGATGAGGAGACCAATAACGACGGTGTATTCTTCTTGGTTGTTGGTTATTGAGCCCAAACAGATGTCGCTAGAGTGGAGAAATTCATGTGAGGGGGTGTAGAGGGGCCAAGCAACCGAAGTGAGATTCTGTGTCCAACGGCTAGCTCTATCAGCATAACTGATGTGGTAGTTTGATGGAGGATGCATATTTCAATAACATGGATGGTAGATCAGACATGAGGAGTGGAGGCGAAAGAAGAAGACTAAAAAATCTACAAATGTGTACAAATAAAAATCCTAGTGTGGAATGACTACGTTTAGGCGTAAAACTTCTTTAAGTACAACCTGTTGAAAGATTCTTTGAGAGGATAGCCTTTCTAAGAGGCCAGGATGTATGCGGCTTTAGTGAGGCAGTGTTGGATGATGTAGGTTTCGTGCCATAATGAATCGAATTTCCCATGGCCGAGAGTATCGTGAGTGATATCGTAGGGTAGGACGAGATCTCCTTCGTTAAATGAGAGAAGATTGACATGGCGGTCAAAGGTGGCCTTGGACCATTTTTTAGCTGCCTCATTTTTCTGTAAGAAAGACCAACGATCTTCATCCAGTGACTCTAAGTTTAGCAAGCACTGCTCCATTCGAGCAGTGTCAGGTAATAGCTCGATGGTAGTGCACAACATGGGAATTTCTCACTCGATGGGGAGGGTGGCTTCGATCCCATGGACGAGATGAAACAATGTAAAACCGGTGGCAGTTTTGACTATTGTGTGATAAGCCCATAAGGATGAAAAAAACATATGATGCCAGTTGGTCTTATGTTTGTTGACAGTGCCTTGTAACATGGTTTTGAGGAATTTGTTAACAACCTCGACTTGTTCATTGGACTGAGGGTAGTATGGGGAGGCAAACTCATGGGAGAAGCCTAACCTTGAGGAGAGTTCGACGAAGATCTCATTCTCAAAGTGTTTACCGTGATCAGATACTAACTGAAGTGGAATTTTGAAATGGGTGATTACATGGTTAAATAAAACACGCGATGTTGTGTCAGCGGTATTTTTGAAGGTAGGCATGGCTTCGGCCCATTTGGTAAAGTAATCTATGACCATGATGATGTACTTGTGTCCATTACTAGATGGAGGGTTGCAAATCATGAAGTCTATTCCCTATTTACAGAAGGGGCCAACAATGATGACTGGATGTAGAAGAGTGGGTGGCGCTCATGCTTTGTTTGCATAAAGATGAAATTTGTCGCATCACTTGACAGTATGGATGCAGTCATGAAATAGTGTGGGCCAGAAGTATCCTGCTTGAATTATTTTTTGGGCGGTGGACATACCTGAGAGGTGGCCACCAAAAGCATCACTATGGCAATTGTTCAAGACTCTGTCTTCTTCGTCGATGGTCAAACATCGATGGAGTATGGTGTCGACCCCCCTTCGATAAAAAAAATCACAGATGAGGAGGTACCAAGGGGCCTAATGGCGAATGCACTGAGGATCATATCGAGAGAGATGAGACCCAAACTTCTGTGTCTGAAGGTAGATGAGAAGGTCGCGATACCAGGAGTCATCCGAGGGGATGTAGAAGAGGTCTTCGTCAGGAAAATCCATATTGAAGGGTGAACTTATAGTGTCTGATGGAAACACCATGATGATTTTGGAAAGAACAAGTTCTTTCTTTCTTTTTGGAGTTGAAACTCTAGGTTGTATTCCTGAAAGATGACGATCCATCAAGAAAATTTTCCATTAATATGTCGTCAACTAAGAATGTACTGCATGGGGTTGGAATATGCCACGAATTTGGTAGTGCGAAGCAGGATATAATGACACAGTTTCTAGACTGCGAGAACAAATACGAGGGTGAGTTTCTCCTCATGATTGTATTTTAGGGGTGGTCCTAAAAGAGTTTTACTAATGTAGTAAATAACATGCTCGCGACCATAATCCCCTAGTTGGAAGAGAACTTCGACTATTGAGATGGTTGAGGCCAACAAGTAGAGGATGTAATCACAATCATAGTCAGGAGGACTAATCAAAGTGGAATTGGATAACACCTCTTTTAAATCATTAAAAGCGGTTTGGGCATGTTCATCCCATCGAAATGGGATATCATGACACAGTAAGCGAAGGAAACCATGCATGCAGGTTGCGCAATCTGGGACAAAGCATCGTAAAAAGTTGGCTTTGCCTTATAGGCTCTGTAGTTGGCACAAATTACTAGGTATTGGAATTTCTATGATATCTTGGACCTTGAGGGGATCCACTGTGATGTTGTGTTGGGAAGCTATGAACCCAAGGAGGCATCCGACGACACCAAAAAATAAACACTTGAGTGGGTTCAAGCGGATATTGTACTGGTGGCATCGTTGAAAGACAACTCGTAAGTCATCTAAATGTTGAGTTCATTTCTTGGATCGAGCAGTGAGGTCATCCAAGTAAGTGAGGATGATGCAAGCAAGATCATGGAAAACATAAGTCATGGCTCGTTGGAATGTAGCACCTACGTTTTTTAGTCCAAAAGGCATGAAACGATAAGAAAAAGTACCCCATGGGGTCGTAAATGCAGTTTTATACTGATATACTGGATGGATTTAGATTTGATTGTAGCTGGAGAACCCATCCATGAAGGACAAGGCCTCATGGCCGAATCAGTCATCGATAATTTGGTTGATGAAAGGGGTGGGGAAGTTGTCCTTGGGACAAGCATGGTTGAGATTGTGAAAGTCGGTACAGACACAAGGTTAGATGCCCATGAAGTGTACGCAATGGGGTATATGAACCCTACAACGCGTAACTTGTCAATTTCATCTTTGATAACTGTGGCTTTGGATGGGTGCAGTGGGCATTGCTTTTGACGGAATGGGGAGACATCTGGTCATGTGTTGATGCATGTTCAACGATAGAAGGAACAAGGCCGGGCATCTCTGTACATGAATAAGAAAAAATATCTCGGTATTCCTGAAAGAGAGATTTGTAAGTTGTGAGTTCCTCAGGGGAGCATGCGGCACCAATGGTGATTTCCTCTATGATTTTGGGTTTGATGGAAATGTCTATTTTGACAGTGGGGGAAATGTTGGCTATGTTCCCTTCTTTAAAAGCATCGGGGGCGGGGATAGGGTTATTGAACCAATCTATATGCCCTGATGGAATAAAATCCTTGGTTTCGATTTCACATATGGAGGCTTGGATAGGAGGGTTAAAGGCTTCCTATGAGAGAAAAATCGTTTTGTGGTGGAGTGCATTCCATGGAAAATCGAGGGTAGTGAGTTTCTCCAAGATAGCTTCATCGCAGTGGAAAATGAGAGAATATAGGGGATTTGGGGAGGTAACATTGGTGACTATCACTGTGTGATTATCTTCAAGTAGTGAAGACCTAGAGGGGGTATCGCAACTATGGTGCGATGACTTTCTTTACATAAACCAAATGTCTAGACATTGTGGGTTGTAAATTGTGGTAGGGGGTGATATTTCCTGGGGGAAATGAACTAGAGAATTGGGAGGATTTGGGGGAATATTCTCAGACAGTCTATCCATGATCCATGGAGGGATGGGAAGTGACTCAAGTTTAGGGGAGGTGATGTGAATAGTATCTAGAGAAGGTATAGGGGGAATCAATTGCATCACAGGAGGTGAGGTGGTCTTAGGATCTTGAATAAGGGTTATTTGACGATGCCTGTATTCAATGATTAAAGGAAACTAGTACGTGAAATGAGTAAGTGAGTCACAAAGAGAGTAAGGGAATCTCATTCGTTCGGTGACTAAGGTCGATACATAATGGATGTCGGTGACATGGGTACTCGAAGGTGTTGGTGGAGAGGGTTCTTGCTGAAAGGTTTGGCATACTGTCATCAGCATCTGTCGAAACTAAGGTAGAGCTGGGAAAAGATGAGTATAGTGTCCATACTCTGAACAAATGGCACATGTGAATTTGGTTCACAACCCTTTACTTCTTGTAGTAGGGGATGCTATGGTAGTACTAGGTGTGCTTGGTGAAGTGATGAGCGATGTAGTTTCTCGAGGGAGTTGGATAAGATTGTGTAACTCGGGAAGAGAAGGACATCTATTAGTGGGGTGTCGCTCTCTTTCGCAGAGTGTGCAAGGAGGTTGAACTCGGGGAGGAAGTGGAGTGATGAGATCTTTCTTCTTTAGTCTTCCCCTAGCTATAGTAGTGGTGCTTGCGATTGGGGGTTAGGGTGGTGTGGCCAGAGTTAGTACTAGAATATGCATCGGGATTGCCTCTGACTGAGGAGGGAAGGATGGTTGAGGAACCATCGGGGGTGGGTGTAGATACCATACAGGGATGGCGAGCACCATGTTGGGAAGGGTAAGCATTGCGACTACCTGAAATGATTGTACTCCTAGTGGGGGGTAGAAGAAGGGGATTTGAGTAATGTCTTGGGGGATTATTTCCCAAACTGAGATTTTCCCCAAGGGAAGGGTGAAATCGGGGATAAGTGGTGGCATAGGGTTCTATGGTAATTCCTGAGGTATAATTTCTTCAACTAGTGGGACGTCGAGGGGTGGAGAAGCCTCAGTGGGAGGAATGATATCTTTAGTTGCAATTACATTAGAAGATATGACACACACTTCTATTGAGGGGTGTATGAGCGATGGTGATCCATGGTATGCCCCCAACAAGGATGGGTCCTTGAAAATTTTGGGTCCCATATCCATGAGTGGGTATGCGTTGGAATTAGTGTGAACAAGAGGTGGGATGTTATCGATGTTGGCGGAGTGGTTAGGCTCATAATGTGAAACTTGGTCGATGGTGATGATTTTCCCGTTGTGGGGGAAAATTATTGTTCATAACATAGAAGAGGCCACTGCCTTCATAGTGTACATGTAGCTACATCCAAACAAGATATTGTAATCGAGCAGGGTGTCGATAACCTTAATGTCGATGAGGATGGTTTTTTCCCCAAGTTCGATGAGGACATTTTGAAAGATCCCTTTAGGGGAGGATGGTTGACCATCATAGGTTCTTAAAGTGATGGAGGATGGTATTAGCTCAGGGGATCCAAGTTTCTTCCATACAATTTTGGAAATGATGCATGTGGATGCACCTTCATCAATGATACACCGATGAACCATGATGTTCTGAATCTTGACTGGTATCTGGAAAGATACCAAAGCGGGAAGACGAGGTTCTCCACAATCTAGATAAAATGTGATGAGTCTAGTATCAGTTGGTTCGACTGCCCCCAAGGAGGAAAGCAAGGATTTTCGTTTATTTGGACAGGTTTGGAGGACCTCCAATACCGACATGGTTGTAGGGTATTGTGCCAAGTCATCGACCAGACTGCAATTATGTGTCTCCTTGGCCTGAGGGTTGTTGACATTCCATCGTAACAGGATGCGAGGGATATGAATGGTGGGTTCAATGTTAGGGAGTGGAATCATTAAGGTTGTCTGGTTGTAGCTGGAGCTTCTTCTGAAGTGGTGGGAGTAGATTCAGAGGGCACACTGTATTGGCAACTACATTTGTAGAATAATTTTTTCTTTGCTAGTGAGGAGGCTATTGCGATCTATCATTTTTCCATGGTTTTGATACTGTCCCATTTGTGGTGGGGCAGGATGTACCTCATGTTGGGTATTCATCACACCTCGGTGTCTAATAGGGTTTTGCAACACGACCAACAGTGGTTGTTGAAAATACTGTTGTGGGGCCTACTGAGGGGCAGGCGACGGTAGGGGATGTGGTGCATTCATGGAGTCTTTCATCCATTTGATGTCAAAAATTTGGGGGCAACAGTGAGTATAATGACCATTCTCACTGCAAAGAGTGCAAGGGAAGTTCATACAGAGTTTTTTGTTGTTGTTACTCCCTTGGAATTTGTTATTATTGTCCCCTTGAGGGTTATGGTTACCCTGATTCTTGTTTCCCTGAGCAGGCTAGTTTTTTGGGGGGTTATTTCCTCTTGGTCCTGGGTTATTATTGTTTCAGTTTTTCCCTTTCTTTTTGGCATTATTCGGCTAATGGGCTAGATTTACCATATTCAACTGTTCAAAAGTATGAAATTTTTGAATGGGAGAGGGATGAACAAAGTTAACACCAGTGTGTGATTTTCCCTATGGAGGAGAAATCAGCTGTGGAGGACCAGGAAATTGAAAATACAGATTGTTTTGTGGAAATGATCCGTAGGGTGCACAGGAAGGCATAGCGCTTTCACTAGTGCCCAGGCTATAAAATGAGGTAGAAGGTGTACCTAAACTTGGTTGAGAAGTCGACCGCATGATGGGTGTCGGCAGGGGTCCACTCATGGGTGGAGGGAGAGCAATAAGATATGGTTGTTGATAAAGGGGTGGAGGGTAATAAGATGAACCTCCATATATCGACAGATATTGAGGTGTACCATACATAGGTGGTGGTTGGATGTACGGGTTGTGGTGTGTTGTGGTACCAATCAATTGATCTATTGCGTGAGACATCCCAGGTTTGTCTTGGCTGAATTGTACGAGTCTTGGTGCATCAGGTATTACTGTGTATAAGTAACCTAATTGAGCATAAATGAGGTCGTACTGTTGAGCCTTGTTGATGGATTCCTCTTAGGTTTGGGGGAAGTTGGATGCCACATATTTGGCAAGGATAGAGATGAGTGATTTGAGAAACCAATCGAGACATTGTTCTTTGGTGGTTTCTCCTTTACATAAACTACGTCGCCGACGCCATTCGTGAATGTGGTCAGAAATATGTGTAGCCGAGGTTTGTTTGCACTTGGAGAGAAGTTGTAGACCAGTGTCTTGACTAACTGGTAGTTGAAAGAAGGCCAAAAATACTTTGGCCAAGGATTCAAAAGTCACATGGGACCCTAATTTTTCGTCCACATACCATTTGGCTAATAGACCAGTGAGTGTGTGTTGAACTAACATTAAAAAGATGGAGTCATCCATGATCGTGTTTGAAGAGAACCATAAGTGGAAGGTCATGACATGGTTGGCGAGGTCTTCCATTGATTTTCCTTCAAATTTGGGAATGTATGAAGGTAGTTTGGTAGGCATATTGGGCCATGTGGGGTTGTGCAATATAGGGTCATTCGTGAGTTTACTCAAATCAGGAATGTTGAGGGATGCCAAATATGGCATGGGGGGTGGCAGTGGAGGATTAGGTCCAACCATTGTGTGAGCAGGTGGTGTACCTGACCCTTTAGGGGGGTTTCATGGGGTTTTACTTATCCATTGAGAAGAAGTTTCCCTCTACCTCCTTGTGAAGGAGATCTAGTGGATGGATGGCCTTCCCAAATAGTGGCACTCACAGGAGTGTGAGACGATTGAGCAGGTGAGTTGGCAAGACTAGGAACTCCTCCTAGAATAGGAGGGAGATTCTACAAGTGTCTGGAACGACGAGGATTTTGTGGGTCCCCTATGATGTCCGAATAGAAAAGTGAACATTTGTAAATAGTGAAGAAAATAATAAATGAACAAGAGACTTGAATAATTTGGACCTTCACAATATATCTCACAATCGCATGTAATCAAATGAGTGTCATACATAAATCAACTGAAAAGAAGCATACATGTGGGTAGGTGGTTTTTGTCTGTGTGGGAGAACAAAGAAAACAAATTCTCGTGTCCTAAAATACATATCGTCCTTCCTCTCAAATAGCACTAGACCTTCCAAGAGCACTCAACAGTGGGGTCTGAAGCCACCGAAAGAAGAAATAGTGAAGGATGAAGAAATTAGTTATAATGAGGGGTAGAGGGTGCATATCCCAAAATAACTAGTGATATTTCCTAATAGGCACATGAAATCCGATCAAAGTGCAATTACAGCCCACAATTGTCACCTGGGTAGATGTCCTAAATTTGGCCACTAGGTACCTCAATCAAAGTGCGACATTTAGATTTTTGACCTTAGAAATGGGTCATGGGTTGGATCCCTTCCAAGATTTGGGTGACTCAAGGGGGGATGCACAGAACAACCAGACCTCGGCCTTTGACCCTTCACCGGTATCTCCTTGCCTTATGGTGTTAGGAACACTTGACTTGGATGATTTAAAAGTTCCCTATTTATCAACTTCTAATGTTTGAAAATGTGAGAACCAGATAATGGGGGGTAATTTGGATGCATACCCTCGAGATCCTACCTAGACTAAAAAATTCCTTTTGGCACCTCATGTGGAGGAAAACTTAGTGAGTTTTTAGAAAAAAATTAGATGTGGTGGGTTGAGAGATTGGGGGTGTGACCCAATCTCATTTGAATTAAGTGGGTGTGGATAATTTATTCAAGAAATAGTGGGACGTTTCAAAATCCCTTTGGAGGAAACATACTGCAAGCTCCATAATTCGAGATGAAATTATGTGAGTGAGGAGTGACGTTGTGTGTGATCAAGTGATAAAATGTGCCAAATTTTAATAAGTTAGGTGTAAATTTGCAACATGTGGTCATTGGTACAACCTTGCGAAATTTTAAAATCCCTAAAGAACTAGCATGTGGACATATGGGTCCTTACCAATCCTTTAAACTCCCTAATGTGTTTTACTCTAAGAAAGCTTCAAAAAAATTATCCTAGATTGCAAGAATGTGGGCATGTATGGGCCCGTTACTTTGATCTTTAAACTCTCCTAGTGATGTAAACTAAGAAAGTAATTCTCAAAAAACTATCCTAAGTTTGCAATATGTGGGCATGTATGGCCCCTTACAAATTTAATATGATTTAAAAGAAATTAAGAGGAGCCCTATGGGGGCTTTGTCCTCTCCTAAATATTGTGTTAATTGAGAAAAATGTCCCCTTAACCACCTTTTTGATTCTCAAGATTGGTCTATGGTGCGATAGAAGAGAATACTCAATGATTAAAGTTGATTTCTGGTCCCAATGCAAGTGCTTTTATATGTGATAGCAAATAATATCAACTTAACTTTTATAATCAAAACAAGCCATCCATGTGGCAACCAAAGCAAAAGAGGAGAAATGTGGTTCTTTTTACACCCTAAGTGCCTATGTTTGACTAACCTTTCATGTGGGAAATGAATCTAAGTGGAGTGCATTTACAAATTTCACAAAAGAAATATTTTGAAGGCTAGGGGCCTTCAAATCATCACAAAAGCTCTTACAATTTTGAAACTCTGGACAGGTGCGCGGGTTATAGTTCATACAAATGCATAGTGGGTGCATAGTGTGCAGAATGCATAGAGAACATAAGGCCTTTTGGTGCAAAATGCACAGAATGCACAAAGAACATAAGTACTTTGGGCACACAATGCTCTGAATCTGCATCTATGGGTTGAAATACCCACACACATTCTGATACGCATCGGGGGGGATTTTGAGTGGAATTCTCCTCCTCCAACTCCAAACTTAGCTCTTGATAGGTAAGGCTAGGTCAATTATGGTTCATACAACGAAAATGGGTCAAAAATAAGTTCTCTAAAATCCCAAATAGGGAGGAAATTGATACCTTATCCCTAATATGGTCGCCAATCTATTGTGTCTGTTTCGTCACTTGGGTGAGCAAAGCAAGGGAACTTATAATTCTAGTTGGGCCTGCTAGACAAGACAAAGGTTAGTGCATGAGTTAGATAATCCAATCACATGAAATAAACAAGGAAATAAACTTAAGGAAATAAAACTAGAATGCATAAGAAGCTTTGAACCAAAATCAATCAACCAAATGACCAAGATTATGTAAAAAATGGATAACTATATTAGTTGGAAAAACACTGTAGAGAAAGGAGGACTTATGGATCCCCTCTTCCTCCTTGGGAGGGCTCTTGAGTTCCCTATTGGAGAGATCTTCTTACAATCATAAACAAAAAGAAAATGGTGAAGAAATCCAAGCCTATTCCCTCAAGAGGTGAGTGGAATGGCCTATTGGAATGTTGCTAGAACGCTCCAACAAGAAAAGAGGATTCTCAAGGGAGGATTGAGGCAGCATAACAATACTATAGAAATATTAAATTCTTAGTGCACCCATGGCCTCCATTTATAGTATGTCTTCAAGGCATTATTCAACTGGTTCTTGGTGTGAACAAGGGGCCCTTTAGGACACCCTTTGGTCCTTGACCAACCCCCATTCGGATTCATCTCAAATCTGAAGGTCAAATCGAGTTGGGAGTTGGTCCATAAGTGGTTGAGGGGCCGACAAGAACCATAAATGTGATGTTCACAGGAGTGTGCGGATTTTATCATACACAGTCGTACATATGGTGCATTGTGTGCTCTACAGGATTATTTGGACCACGCACTATGCACACGCTTCCTTTAGTGATTCATCACATGTCAATTTTTGTCCAGTTGTATAGTTTTTGCCTCTTGGAAATGCATTTTTAGTGTTTCATGTGAACTAATAGGTGTTTGGAACTGTTGTATTTCTGTAACCATTTGCATGCAATGTTGTGGATGGAATTTCAGTGATAACAAGGATGTCATCCAAATATACCACCAAAAAATATTTGGTGAAGGGTCAAAATACATCATCCATCAATCTCATGAAAGTTGTTGAATCTTTTGTTAAGACAAAGGACATGACCAACCATTCAAGGAGACCTTATTTAGATTTGAAAGATGTCTTCCATACATCAGTTGGTTCAATGGGAACCCGGTGGTAGCCAAACTTTAGGTCATTCTTGCTGAAGAAATTTCCCCCCTTGAGTTGGTCAAGAAGGTCATCAATTCGGGGAATTGGGTATCGGTTCCTGACTGTGATTTTGTTTAGTACTCTGTAATCAATGAAAATCCTCCAGGTCTCGTCTTTCGTTTGCACCAACATAATCAAGCTTCTTCAAAGGGAGGAGTTGGCTCAGATGTAACCCTTTTGAAGCAGCTCTTGGATCCGACGCTTTATTTCGTCATTTTCCATCAGTGAGAAATAATAGACTGGTCCATTAGGCAGTGGTGCATCGAGGGTTAGATCAATTGGATGCTTGACTTGGAAGTGCGTTGGTACCCTGATGGGTGAGGAGAAGATGTCTCTGTGCTCTTCCACGATCCCATCCAATTGCTTCTACTGCAAAGAGAGGCTTTGTGTAGAGGTCAATGATGTGGCGGAAACCTTCTACTTTCTGTGAGAAAAGATCACAAAGAAGACTAACTTCCTAGTTTTTGAAATGAAATTATTGCATTTCTTAGTAGATATTAAAGAAATAGTGGTAGGAGACACTACCTCTAGTATCTTGTACAATTATCTAACCAAAGTAATAATAACACTACGAGGTCTAAACTTACATACATATGGTTTTCCTAAAAGAACACCACAAACTTCAAAGGGATAAATATCACACAATACCTCATCTTCGAAGGGCTCGATGTTGTAGGGAAAACCACACTATTGGTTGACGTGGAGATATCGTCCTTGGTGAAGCCAACCGATGGTGTAGGGTTGTGGATGCGGTGTTATCGGTAGGTCCAGCCACTTGATGAACTCTATTGAAATTAGGTTCTTCTGAATGTCACTGTCGACAACAAAATGCAACAGAGTCCCTTTTACTCACATCTGTGGGTGAAATAGGTTTTGTCTTTCTCTGGTTCTTCTGTTTCACTTGGTTGGAATTTGGTGGTAGTGACAATGACACTGGGTTCAACATCGATGATTCGCTTCCCACTTTATGGATTTTATTCAAAGTTAGAATCTTCCTCTGACTGAGAATCTTTCATCTCAACCACCAGTGATTGCTTGAGGAGACATTCTTCGGTGTTGTGCCAAGAGATTTTATGGTATTCACACCATTTTCCCGTGTCCTTCTTCGACTTCTCATTATCCTTTTTGGGTTGCATCTTGGACTGGTTGTCTTGAGAGAGACCATATTTTCTTTGTCCCTTGTTTGGTGGGTTGGGACTGCCATTCCCCTGCTTCGACTATGAGGAGTCTACATATCCAAACTCTCACCTCTTCTGCTTAAATTTCCTCTCAATCTTGACAACGTATCTATAAGCCACACCTAACGATGAGATGTTCAGAAACTCATTTATGTTTGAATGTATATGTGGAGACAATCACGGTATTTTAGCACCAGATGTTGTTCAGAGTCTTTGATACCCAATTTGGTGCACAAAGTATGGATAATATTGGTGAAATCTGGTACTGTCTGGTCCCTTTATTAATGCAACGTGGTCCATCTTGTGTATTGGTACTCATAGATTCCAATAGGGTACTATTGTTCTTAATTGGAATCCCTGAAGGAATATTAGGTGGGGGCGACTGAAAATAATGCAGATTCCTCCGTGGCCCTTTTCTCAGAGTACGTATCCCACCAGTCCTTAACATGGGGGACGACCTTGAGGAGTGAAAAAGTAATATTTTCCATATTGGAAAAATTGTGGACTAAAAAATACCCTTCGAGCAGATTCAACCATTTATCTACAACATCTGCATCTATTAATCCTTCAAATAATGGAATATAAAAATTTACTTGTACCTTGAAGGTGGTTGCGTGGCCGCTTGATGAAGATGCGTCTCCTGTGGGCACCTGCCGAAGGATCTGTGCAAAGTTGTCCATCATCTCGTTCCTTTGTTGCGTAAGGGCTTCCTCAAGAAAAATTGTAAAGGATCTCTTGCTCCATCATCTTGCTTCTCGTCCCCCATGAGTTGTGATCGGGTTCGGCGTGACCAATCTTGCAAAGGATCGACTAGTTTGAGTCCCATCTTCATGTACCTAGATCTTATCGGGGACATGTACAAAGAAAAACAAATGAAGAGAAAACCACTCTAATACCACTGATCCATATTTATGAACAGAATGAAATGAATAACAGATTGAATACCATAACACAAAGATACAGAGAACAACATCAGATATCCAGTGAACAATAACTTCTATTGAATAAATAAAATATGTTGAAATTGTAAAACTGTAGAACTAAAACAACTTTCTCGAATGGTGGTAGCTATATCTGAGAAGAGATGTGACTACTACGCTCATCCATCTGAGCAGAATGATTACAATGAGGCTCCAGAGTCCTCTTTGACATTACTCACGAATGCCAAAACCCTAGACATCTAAAAAACTAACCTTTGGAGATGGAACACCAAAAGTTATGTGGGCCCTGATGGGTAAGTTGGTACCTCAACTTATCAAGGTCATAAATTTTGCATAGAACCTTTGTTTTAGGTGCGTGATAGCCCGTTGGAAATTTATTTTCGAGAAATACATATTTTTCCATCAAACCCTGACTTTGTCTACAATTTGATTGTGGCAAGCCAAAAAAACATTGTTTAGGGATCCAAAACGGCCCTGGAAGTACAGAAAGATGTACTAGCATGAAAAATTAAAAAATAATCCAGTTGGATTAGGTGGGAGGCCATCAATCTCCACCTGGAAGCTGTGTAGGGCTTCAGATAGCCCCGAAAGTGTAGAACCCACAATTACAAATAATTACAGAAGAACATGTTGAACTAAAAAATGTCAAGAGGAGCTAGTTGGAATAGGTGGGTGGCCACCAATATCCACCTATATTACAATTATAGAAGACAAAGAGATATATTAAGTTAGGATTGAAATATCCTCCCATAAACACCAAGTGCAATATCATCAAGAGGTTGGAGGTGTATCAAATTTAAAGAAAGACCTGCTCGAAGTACATGGCAAATTCCTGAAGGTGCAAGAAGACTTAGTAATGAAAGCAATTTCTCTCCATGAGGAGTCCTTGTTATTTGGTATCACATATAAAGACATGCTTCGGTGGGCAGAGAAAGGAGTGTTGTGTTGGATAAAGTCGAGTTCATTCAAGTAATACAAAAAGATAAAGGGGTTGAGGATGAAAATATAGAGTTGTTATCAGATGAACGGTTGGCTCAAATGCACTCACCAACTAAACAATGGGATAATATTGTGAATAAGCCCAAAGAGAAAGTGGAAGAAGAGGGGGAATATTTCCATCAGGTTTGGGAGAAGTTGAACTAGTCAATGGAAGATCTCCAATTGTCGACTTCCATCTCTCCTATAGTATTTTGGTTGATTGATGAAGTATCGACCAACTTTCAATGATTGACCGACGAGTATAAGGATCAAATCGATAAAATTTCCGTTATAGAACGAGGGAATGTGAAAAAATACATAGTCAACCAAGTCAGGATCGTTGATCGAATGGAGCAGTTGACTAGCAGAATGTAGAAATGCACTCACTGATTCCTTGACAATAAACATGAGTTAAGTATGTTGATGGATCAACATCGATTCCCTTTCGGTGATAATCATACGAGACTTTTCAGAGAGTAGGTTGACTACATGGACAAGCATGCCAAACCAAGGACATCTAGATCACTCAAGTTGTTACTACTCAAGAAACTATCTATCTATTTTGAGCCGTTGATGTGGTTGTTTCTTTTTGTTGTTAAATTTGTATAAATAAGCGGGTACACCCGATAGAAGAAACCTTTTGTAAAACAAACAATTTTTTGTTTATTGTATTCAAGAATTATTTCTACAGTGAATGGTGAAGCTTTACTAGAGCCTAGAATTGATTTTGGAACTAGTTGTGTGATCCGCAATTATAATGTGGATTAGTCTACATTTGATCGTCCTTATGTTGATGTCTAGTAAGATGTTCTTTTGATCAATCTATCTTGCGAATTTTGAATGCTACTTTCATTGATTCTTCATCTTTATTTAAGTTTGCATGTTAATATACGTTGATTCTTTAGTTCAGATGATCAATAAATTTATAATTATTTCTTTATAGATGACATGTTTTTAGATGGTTATTTGCGTGCATGTATAATGATTGATATGTAGTCTTTCTAGAGAATTATTTCAAAGGAGACTATATATATCAGTCTGCTTGTTATTTATTATCATATTTCTTCTAAGAAGTTATCTTTAAGAGGAACCGTGTTATTTTTCATGCTTTATTTTGTTCAATTGGTAGACATAACTACTTCTTGTGAACCACCCAACCTTTAATCATATATTTTTTCTAAAAATTACAAGAAAACCTTTTCCTAAAAAATAGAAAAAAGATCAGGTGGATAAAACCAACAAATCTTAAAGTCCATCGAACGGTTGTCAGAGCACTAATCTGGAGAATCACACTATCCCAAATGAAGATGAGTCTAATTGGGCCTCATCTTTGGATGTGATTCCTACTGTTGAGTAAAATGAAATCCAACCCCCCCAACAATAGGTTATCCACCAGTGGCCGAGAGGGTCAGTTTATTTGATGAGTCGTGGAAGCCCATAACCACGAAGGAGAATATTACAAAGTAACATCTTATGGATTGGGGACAACTAAATCTACTACATATGCCAACAATCCGTATGCCTTGTATTGGAGTTGTGATATCAAAGTCCCGAAGAATGGTTGGAGCGTTGTTCACCGATGATATTGTGAGATTGGACTTTGATGCTTGGGGATGTACCAGGTTGTTTTGGAAGGAGTTTATTCCATCCTTTCGAGATGCCTGGTGTGCATGAGTACCGATCCAAATTCCTGCTTGGGAAGATGAGGTATTGAGAATTGGGGTTCCAAAAAGACCGATAGGCTTTAAGCCTGGTTCCAAACATTAGGAATGACAACTAGAGAGTCTTTGCACTTCCTTGGTGTTGTGATGTGGACTTTCCATGCCCGGTATAATCACTTGGGTGGCTTATACTAGTCTAGTAGAGGGTGTTGTGTAAGATGTTGAAGCTAATAGAGGGTGTTGTGGAGGATATGATGAGCTAATTAAAATTCTATCATTAACATAATCAAAATAACTTTGGGACAAATTTCCTTGAAGGAGGGGAGTATGTCATGCCCCAAATTATTACTAGTATTATTATTTAATTAAATAATTATAATAATAAGGAAGTATAATCATTATCCTAAAAGAATCACTCTGGTATTATTATTAAATAATAATAATTATACGAAGGGGATCATTCCCACATTATTATTATTAAATGAATAAATACATAAGTAAATAATAATAAAAATGTATAATAAGTACTCAAAAATAAATAAACAGGGTAATGGTAAAATAATTAACAACAAGCCCGCAGGGGTGTAGACCGATTGGCAAGTGCCGTGTAAATGGAAGGAACTATGTAAAATGAGGTCTCAAGGTCGATTCTCACCCCGATTTACTCGGAGGGCGTGCTTGCGGGCTGTGCGTTTCTCCCTAGGGGTTATAAGGCAGCCGGCAGGATTCGACCCCGTGTCACGCG
>JASDQU010013894.1:58868-90529 GCA_032191745.1 Picea mariana | reverse complement strand
TCTTAAACCTCTTCTGGTCATCCCAAGCCTTTCGAAAGGTAGGCTTTTCTCTTTGTTGTTCATATAGTCATTTTTCCCTTCTTATGGTTTCTTCCATGGTATTAGGATCATTGTATTGAATCTTGTCACCAATGGAAGGTGGCAGTCCACTCAGATACCTCTGAATTTTAACAGCCTCGTATTTGATGAATGGATCATACTTCAGTAGTTCCAGAAAACTTCGTTCATACTCATCAATGGTCATATTTCCCAACTTGAGTTCAAAGAACTCCTTCATCTTTCTGTCATAGTATCTTTTAGTCAGGTATTTCTTCTCGAAATACTTCTTAAATTCCTTCCACGTGACCTCTTTCTCTCTGATGTGTTGTACCTGCACAAACTGATCCCACCACATGGACGCTTTTCCTTTCAATTGGTACATTGCAATTCTTCCCTCTATGTGAGAAGAATAATTCTGCAGTTGGAAGTATTTCTTCATGCCAAGAAACCAGGTCTCGGCATCTTCCTCCTTTCTATGTTCTCCATCGAATGTTGGAGGCTTGATCTTGTTCATCTCTCATTTCAATTCCTCCCTTCCAGATTTTCGATGTTTTCTGGTAGGGGACGGGCTCAAACTGTTGTATGTCTCCCTGTCTGAATGTTTTTGGGAGCAACTATGATGTCGGTTACCACTCCTCGATCTACTTCTTCTCCCATGATTCCCGCGACTCTCTATCATACCTGAGTCTCTTCCCTTCTCAAATTTCTTCTCTATTCTTTCCAGGCTCTTCAAGACTTTTAAATTTAATTCCCCTTGCCGATCCCTAACATTCATGAGCTTTCAGCTATTAGTTCGACGCTCCTTGGCCTCTCTTTGCAGCCCTTCAATGATTTTCATTATATGTCCTTCCTTATCCATGTCTTTTCCATGCTCATTGGAGTTCGATCCTTCGACTCCTAGGTTAAAATCCTTTCCTTCCCGTTCGTCTTCTATTTCAGGGGTAATTTGCACTCTTCCCCACTCCATACTCGACATTGGTTAGCTGGAATCCTGACCTTCATTGAACTCTGCACACACACTGTGAAATTCAATTCGAAGTTTGTCAGTCCATTAAACCTTCACGAACAATCCATAATATTTATAACTAATACCAACAAGAACAAAAGATATTTCGATTCTAATGGTTTTCTGAGCTCTCGTTCGGCTTTGCAATTTTTGGGTTTTCGAACACCAATGCGTTCTAACTCCCATTATCCCTCTGGGATAGACTCATGGTTCACATGAGCTCCCCTTATATGACCACAGTCATACCTCCTATCGGGGTTTTAGAATTTCGGTACTAGAGAACTCCTGTTTCTCTCTCCTTTCCAACCCCCGACTTCCGAAATTCTGACTTACTATACTCTACGGTTCCACAGCACAGCTGTCGCCCTCAACTGTAGTGGTACGTGGTGTGTTCCGGAGGATCCTCATCACCTTCAGTGACGTCATTAGGGTCCCACCACTCTCTCCTGTCTACACACACGCTAGCACATGGTACTCTTCATGTGTCCACGTAGTTCATCTCCCTGATTAAAGCTTCGGGTGTCGGGGTTTCGTGATCCCCGACGACATGAGTTCCTATTCTCATGAACTCCCGATCTCCGATTTGCCGATGCGCCTTTCACTTTATCCCTTCCCGGCTATGCCAAGGTCCATGTGACCTCTACCTTGTGACCGTAATCAAACCTCTCGTCGGGGTTTCGGGGTTCGGAGTTTCACAATGCAAGGACTTCTTGTCCCCGCGATTCCCGATTCTCCGAATCCTGACTCGCCACTATACGGACCACCAGCTTCCCCAATGGCACTTCCCTCCTTTCTGGCATACTAACAACTGGCCACATGGTGGTACCTTCCTCCCGGTCGGGATATCGCGTTTCGCGATTTCAAGTTGCAAGATTATCCTGTCCTCAGGATCTCCGATACGCTAATTTCCAACCTTCTTTGGATTTCTGACAGGCATCCTAAATGATGGATGGTTCAGGTCAACCCTCGAGTTTCGCTACTTTACGAAACCATGAACCTTCACTTACCGGAACTCCGATGACCACATTCCCGATCTGGGATGACCATGCGACACGTGCCCTCCGTCTTTTGGATGGTCTGGATCTAATCAGAACTTTCACCCCTAGTCTCTGAGGTTTAACCTCTAGACATCTCCCGACAGATCCTACGGCTGACGGGTTTTTCGGCCGAGATCTGACGGCTCAGATGGTTTCTAACTAACTCGAGATTTCGCGTATCGCGATTTCCACTCTCCTGTGCCATTTCCAAAGGAATTTTAATCCTTACGCACATTTTTCTAGATCTGACGGTCACGAGGGTTCTCCCTCCCTCCCAAACAGATCCTAAGGTTCTAAAACCATTTTTGTAGAGACCTGTCTCCCCGTGGCCATAGACCACACTAACCTGCGGTTTCATAGCACCGCTATACTTCCTGAGTTCTTAATAACTCGTCTAGCAACTCCTTGACACTTTGGAGCAAACCAGGGTCCGAAATTGGACTTCCAGACCCAATTTCCCTTTTCATTCTCGGTCCAAAGACCGCTCCACTGGCCCATCTAGGCTCAGTGTCGAAACCTTAGCTCTGATACCAATTTGTAGTGTCACTTTTCACTACCGAGGCTTTCAAACCTCTCACTAACCAATCTGTACATGGACTTTTACATAAAACGTACAGAATTGTATAATCAAATGTGTAACAGCAAAGAGATACATTTTAATTCTCAGAATAAACATATAGTTAATGTTATAATTAGACAATCCATAGCTTTCAATAGTAATTCATTTACACAGTGGAAAACATGATAATAGATCCAGTACAGTCATGATAAAATGTGGTAAAAATATAATTGAACACTTATCTTGTGACAGTGGATAAATCCACCAACCAAATGCAGGCCTTCCATGAACCTCCTAGCCGTAGATCGCACTACTCCTCAACTCAACAGTGAGTCACCCCCGAGGTGGGACTGATCTCCACCCCAGGGCAAGGAATCCAGACTCAGGCTGAGGTTACAGGGAATTCAGTCACACACAACNTCTCCCACGCTCACTGCCCACAGACCCTCATTCCCCACATGCCTGTTCCACCCCAGGAGAGTGCACCTTCTCTGTCACCTGGACAGTCCTTCGGCTGCCAGTTTCCCTTACCTTGGGTTACAGGAACAGATCGGACCGAAAGTCTCCGGGTTCTGTGGCAGCTACAGGGTTCCTTCCAAGAGATCTCTCCTTCCTCTGTGCACTCTCTCACCTGGAGGGAGTCGCTCACAGGCCAACAAGCCTCACGCAGTCCAGAACTGTGTGCCACAACAAACCCAGGGAAAATGGACATAGGATTCCCAAGAACCGGTTCAACAGTCACAGGATGTTCTCACGATCAAGATTTCAGAATAGGGCTCCACGCACAAGCTCGCTCATCTTTTCCTGGGAAAACAGAGACTCTTCCCCGAAATTGACATGGACATTTTGTTCAGGGAACGCACACACTAGTTTTCTCTCACAGACAGACTCCATGACTCTGAACAAGGGTAAACACGCATTCTTCAGCACCCAACACAGGCTTCCTCTCTATAATAGACATACTCGAGGTCTCTTGCAGACTGGCTCATACGGCTCCTGCTCAGGGCAGTCAGGTCGAATGGAATGCGAGAGCTTCTCTCCCATGGCTGTTCCTTTTCGTTTTATTTGCATGCGTCAGGGTGGACATTTGTCACCCTAGGAACTGCAAGCGTTCCATCCGCATGCCTCCCTGTACACGCCTTTCCTTTTGCTAATAACTTAGGATAAAATAATATGCACATGGCTTTTTAGGAAATAATATTAAAATATTATTCCAGGCCTAAGCCCCTAGGCTTAGCCCCTAGGCTCAACACTCAGCCCCTTTCCCACCTTCCAGCCCCTAGTTCCTTGCCCACTCTGTGGACGCTCAGTCCCCCTTCACTCATTCATCGTGGTCGGTCTACTCCTGGCGGTGTTTATATTTTATTGATTATTCTGCATACATACAAGTACAACAGTAGGCTCCTGGCCCTCAAACACTTAGGCTTCCTAGCCTAACAACCTCATAATCCTTCCAGCTTATACAAAACTTTGTCTCACCAGCCTATAGAGCACATTTACAATTCATTGAATATATCATGATCTGTAACGGGGCTCGGCCTTGGGGACACTACAAAATCGATAGACAATCCCAGTGTTATGTCCTTCTTCTTCATGAACAGAACCAGGGCTCCCCAAGGAGACACACTTGGGCATATGTGCCCCTTCTTCATAATCTCTTCAAGCTGCAATTGAAGTTCCTTCATCTCTGGCGTACTCATTCTATAAGGATATTTTTACACTGGAGTTGCTCCAGGCATCAAGTTTATAGAGAAGTCAATATCTCTTTTCAGAGGTAATCCTGGTACCTCCTGGAATATATCCTCAAACTCCTTTAGTATCACATGAGCTCCAATACATGACACCTTATCCTTGGGTGTTTCCTCCACATGGGTTGCAAATAATTGACAACCTTTTCTGCAGCACTTCTTCAGTTGCATTGCTAAGATTTCTCTTATAGCAATAGCTCTAGGAATTCCTTGGACTGTTTTCCGATTCCCTTCCTCATTCAGGAAAGTGAATGTCTTGTTACGACAGTCCAAGATGGCATGATGCTAGTCCAACCAGTCCATCCCAATTAAACAGTCATAAGAGCCTAAAGGCAGAATTTTCAATTCATCCTTCGTGCTCAGTCCATTCAGGTCCACAAGACAAGACTTAAACAACTCAGTGACTTTCCTCTTGGTTCCTGTAGCCAGCTACACTAGCCAATACTTTTCATGTTTTCTTCTTGATAAATGCAAATTTCCACCACTCTAGGATCTATATAACTATGGCTATCCCCTGAATCAATTAAAATAGTAAAGGCATGGTTATTAATCATACCTTCTACTTCAATCATGTGTGACTAAAATTTATCTTGCTTGTTGTCCAGGGCTGCATAGATCCTTGGCATTCCATTGCCCATGTCCTCCACTATTTCATCTTGTTGAACATTGTGGACGACTCTTTCTTTATCATTTTGGTAGGAGTAATCTATATACCTATGGTTTCCTTTACAACCCCAACACTCCATAGGTGTCTGTCTTGGCATTTGTCCACCCATTTCAGCCTTTCTGGGCTCTCTAAAAGATGGTTGTCCTTGAGGATTGTTTCTGAAAAAGGATGACTTAGTTCCTTTCTGCCTCTGCTCTTTCTTGAACTTCTTCTTGTCTTCCCAAGCCTTTTGTAAGGTAGGATTTTCTTTTTGTTGTTCATATAAGAATTTATCTCTTCTTATCGTCTCTTCCATGGTCTTGGGGTCATCATACTGGATCTTGTCCCCAATGGAAGGTGGAAATCCACTCAGATATCTTTGAATCTTCACAGTCTCATCCTTGATGAACGAAACATAATTTAGCAATTCCATAAACCTATATTCATACTCATCTATGGTCATGCTTCCTAATTCGAGTTCAAATAACTCTTACATATTTTTGTCCTAATATCTCTTAGTCAAATAATTCTTCTCGAAATACCTCTTGAATTCTTTCCAAGTGGTATGTTTCTCTCTAATGTGTTGTACCTGCATAAGTTGATCCCACCACATATATGCCCTTCCCTTCAGTTGATACATTGCAATTATTCCTTATGCATGAGAGGAATAATTTTGCAGTTGGAAATATTTCCTCATGCCAAGAAACCATGTTTCGACATCTTCCTCCTTATGTTCTCCATCAAACGTAGGAGGTTTAATATTTTTCATTTCACCCTTCAGTTCATCCACTCCAAATCTCCTGTTCTTTCTGGTAGGAGATGGGCTTGAACTATTGCATGCCCTTCTCTTGGAGTGACTTTGGGAGTGATGATGGTGTCTACCAACACTCCTTGATATTCTCCCCTCAGAAGTTCAGTGACTCCCAGTTCTGTTCAAGTCACTCTCCTTATCCAAATTTTTTTCTATTCTCTCCAAACTCTTTAACAACTTTAAATTGAATTCACCTTATTTCTCCTCAGTTTTCCTAATCTTTCTGCTATCTGCTCGATGAGTTTGGGCATCTTTTTGCAATTTTTTCAATGATCTTCCTCATATTTATTTATTTATATAACTCTTTTTCGTGCCCATTGGAGTTAGACCCTTCAACTCCCAAGTGGATGTCCATTCCTTCTCTTTTGTTTTTTGAACTGGAAGCATTCTATGTCTCTTCCATTTTTTTTCACTCTGTCGCAATTCTGATCGGTTTTGGCACTCGTCCAACTTCTGCAACACAATGTGCAGACAACCGTAATTTTGTCAGGTCATTAATCCTTAAAAAATTCCACACATTCAAAACCAATATGATTTAAGAAAACATTTTGATTTCATGAATCTTCCAAGCTCTACTTGGCTCTGTAAATTTCGGGTGATATCCCCCCCCTCTTTCTTAGTTCCCAACCCATGCAATCACGGGCCATGACCAAACACTAAACTACTAGGTGCTACTCGATCTTTCAGCTTTGGAGATTTCAAAGCACACACAACTATCTCTTGGAGTTCAGATTACTAAACTCGCGAAGTCGGGTGGATCAATAGTCCATGTTTACCCATCATCCAACGGCTGAAATCCACTATGGTATTTCTGTCTTCGAAGTTTTCAAGACTTCAGGACTTTTGACCTCACGACTTTGGGACTTCGGACCTTGGAAATTCCTACACTTGTTTCTTCCCAATATTTCGACATCCAAAATTCCAATCTACTTTACCCTTTGGACCCACATAGTACATATTTCACCAACTAAGGAGGTGCAGGGTGCAACGTCATCGATTCCCACCCTGCTTTCTTTTCGTTTCAGAGTTTCGGGCATCGGGAGTTCGTGCATCTACACATCTCGTTTCGCCCAGTTGCTGAAATTCCAAAATTGTGATCTACCTTCTACTTGATCTAGCAGTCAAGTTTTCATCCTCTAATATACGTTGTAGATCTTTCTCAGGATTTCAGAGTTTCAGGTATGGGGAGTTCGTGCATCTACACATATCATTTCTCCCGATTGCGGAAATTCCGAAAGGTTTCCAAGATAACTCTCTTGCATTTCTTTAGATCTAACGGTCGTAAGGTTTTCCTTTGCTTCCAAATAGATCCTATAGCCCACATTACTCTGCGGCCCCAATACCACTTATGTCATGGTTTTACTATATCGCTACTTCTCCTAAGCTTCGTAACACAACCAAGTAACTCCTTGGCACTCCAGAACATTCTAAGGTCCAAAAATCGCTTATCCGGCTCATCCAGGCTCAACGTTGAAAACATGGCTCTGATACCATATTATAACATCCTTGGCCACCAACACGTCGGGAAATGCTACCAGACATAATCTTTAACTTAGCCCTTTTAAGATATGATACCATATTGTAACATCCTCGGCCACCAACAGGCCGGGCAATGCCACTACGTGGAACATTCTCATACTTATATATATATAACATGCATATTAAATCTAATTAACAGATTTAACCAGACAACACAAAGTAAGCACATGATTACTACTAATATACAACATCAAGGACATTAACAATAATTCATATGTGCAACGGAATACATGATAACATATAAGCATCGCAAGCATGCACAACATAATATTAAGCACAAACTGATACTTATCTTTGAAACTGTGGTAATTTCACCAACTGCATGTAGACCTTCCACAAACCTCCCAGCCTTAGAATGCATTGCTCATCACTCCCACTAGTAGGTCACCCCCGAGCTAGGACTAAGCTCCACTGGGTAGGGAATCCTAGGCTAGTCAAGGTAAACAGGAACACACACAGTTATAGAGGAAGGATTCTCTCCCAGGAGTCACTTACACCCACTTCTCACAGACCCTCATTCCCACATGCCTGTCCCACCCTAGGAGTATACACCTTCACTATCACCTGGACAGTCCTTCGGCTGCTAAACTTCCCTTGCCTTGGGCTTCAACAATAGACCAGACTGGAATTCTTTGAGCTTTGTGGTAGCTACAGGATCCATTCTAGGAGTTCTCACTTCCTCTGTGCACTCTCTCACCTAGAGAGAGTCACTCATCGGCTTGGAAACCTGCCTCTTCAACCTCAACCACCTCCCTCACCTGGATAGAGTGTTACACACAGGCCAGAAAACTTGTTTCCTTCAACTTGGTTTCCAACACAGTCGGGCAACTACGAGGCTCAACACAAACATACATTATCCAACAAGCCACACGCAACGCGACCACGACATTCAGCTGGGAACTCAAACACAGGCTTCCCAAAACTAGTGACAGACAGACACTACAACATAGCAAGGCTCAACAATTATGGGACATTCATATTTCCCAACCAGCAGTATAGGACATACTCATGTCTCTAGTTTCATGGATGTGTGACAAGCAATCCACGCAGAGGTCGAACACAGACTCAACGGTTTTGACAGAGGTGTACTGGCTCCTCCAGAAAACAACATCATCTTTGGGATTCAGAGCTGCGTGAGGGTATGCATGCAGAGGTTGGACGGGATTCATGGTTCAGATAGTCGATAGTAGAATGGAGGAGGAACCCCAAACTCAGCTGACGCTTCATCTTTTAACCGCATGCGCCCAGGTTGACACTTATATTCCTAGAGTTTCACGTGTTCTCTTTTTGCACACATTGAAGATGCATGCATTGCCCCTACCAAGACTTAGGATAAACAAAACATACCTTTCACCCACTTTGGAAATAATAATAAATTATTATTTCCAAGACTTAAGCCCACAAGCTTATCCCTTCTTCCAACCTTTCTGCCCTCTCTCCCTTACCCAGACTTTTTGGAAGCTTAGTCCCCCATCACTCATTCATCGTGGTCAGTCCACACGCATAGATGTTTTTATATTAATAATGTGCATCATTACGTGTACAAAAATCATGCTCTTTTCATTCAACACTTAGTCTCTCTAGCCTAATAATCACATAATCCCACCAGCTTATATAAACTTGGCTCACCAGCCTATAAAACATAATTACAATTCATAATGCAATTGGGGCATGTCCTTGGGGTATTACAATTTTCTTATAATTATGCATATGATAAACAAAATTTCCAAACCATGCTACATGTCTCTTTCTCTTTTTTGTTCATGGAGATTGTATCCCCATTCTTTGAAAATAATAGTTTCATGTTATCTTTGGTCGACACATAATTCTCTCAGTTCTCAATCTTCATATGACCACGACCATGACCCTACGCTTAGCTAAAAAAGCACTTGTCTAGAGCTTCGGGACCTCGAAACTTTTAGGTAGGACCGGATCAATGGTCCTTGTCCTCTTTCATGATCAATGATCGAGATCTACTTCAGGACTCCATGCTTCGGGAGTCTCAAATTTCCTCACTTGCCTCCTCCCGAACATTTTTACCCGGAGTTCATGATCTTTCGATGGGTGTCCTCCCACAGATCACCGGATGTGAATCACTTGAATCTTCGGGCTTCAGAAGTTTCAAACTTTCTTCCAACCCTTTCTCTCGGAGTGCTTTCACCCGAAGTTGACGATCTTTCGACATGTGTCTTCTGGAATCAATGGTCGATATGTACTCTGGCCTTCAGGAGTTTTTGACCCAACACAACCTGTCACATTTTTCTCCACTAGAGTGCCTAGTCTCTGGACTGCACGATCCGTCACCACGTGGTGAAATACTAGAAGTGGACACGTGGCCCAATCAGGTGAGTGACACATGTCGGATTCTAAATGACATTTCAATACTCCATATGCTCAAAACTTACTAACACGTGGCACACATCCCATGTTTCCACGTCATCCTAGGTGACGTTCACAGGCCACGCCACTTCATAAATTCCAAGATCCACATCACCTCTAGGTGATGTCATTGTGCCCCATCACTTTGGCTCTTTGGGCTTCAGGACTTCGGGAGTTTCCATAATAGAACACTTCCAATTCTCCCGAACTCTGAATTCCCGAACTGGCCAATTTGTCACCATGTGTCTCCCTTATCAGACAACTGAGATTCACTTTGGGTCTCTGGGCTTCGAAAATATTGATTCTCAACTTCTCCTCGCTCACTCTTTCCCAGACTGCTTTCACCCAGAGCACATGATCGGTTGACACATGTCCTCCTATGGATCGATAGTTCCCAACTACTTTGGCTCTTCAGAGGTTTGTCTCTCGAGTAATAACATGTCACATTACTGCATGCCTTTCAATTTGCAGGGGCATGCATCGACGATTTGGAGTAACCCACTTTTCGCCCCACAATTCTCCTAATGTTGACACGTAACCCCTTGGTGAAACCATGGTTTGGATTGTGGGACCACATTGGGAAATTATCTCCCATGCAACTTGGTTCCCTGTAATGTCTCTTGTTCATTGATATCTCTCTCCCATGGTATTCTATGGTTGTGACCTTATCCCTTACTTCCTTTTCATTGGAAAACCCTTGTTCACTTGTCCTCCAATCCAATGATCCTAGATCTCTCCTGATACTATAGTGGTTTTCACTCCCAAATTCGAAGGGGATGGTCACGATCCTTCGAACCCCTTACAACGAGTCTCTGGCATTCTATCTCCTATGTAGATTCTGCAACGCCATTCCTCCTGAGATTTTCAACTTCACGATCAGAGTTTGATCTCGACCCTGATACTCTGACCAATAGAATCGACCCATACTAGCCCAGTGTTTCAACTAGAAGCTTTGATACCATTATGTAACATCCCCAACCACCCACAGGTCGGGGCATGCTACCTTCAATCCCACCCTTGGACTTTGTACTCTTATCGATACCTTCTTTAATTAACAATAACACATAAGATACAAGATTTAGCGACATGCACAACATTATCTAGCAAGAATGCATAATATAAGATTTAGTTAAACGATAATTAAAATACATAGCGGAATACATTCATACAAAGATAATAATAACATAACATATATAACTTATATTTATAAAAAGGTGACACCAACTTACTGTAGACCAAGAATATTCCACAAAAGCGTAGACACCACTGCTCCAAGTCTCAACAATAGTGTCACCTCCACCCTTCTCTGCCACACATTCCCTCAAGCAGTCCTTCTCCTTTATTTTGGGGCCTCCAACACAGCTGGTCTAGAATCTCAATGTTGGAACTCTCAGGACTCAGAGTTGTGAGAAAAACAAAGCACAGGCCAACACATCTCAGACATGCAAGCCTCAAGTCATGGTTGGATCACACCAGTGACCACTACAGCCCACCATACCATGGCTAATTCTTCATCAGTTCGGTTCCCTTTCCCAGGCCAAGACGCAGATGAGGATGGATCAATGAATGGGTAAGTGGGTACATGAAAGGGCGTGAGGTAAAGAATGGTAAGAAATGAAAAAGGGAAGGAGCGGACGAGCCCACACCCAATGACCATCAACCCACAACTAACCCCAAAATCAGACCAGGGATGGGTTTAAGTATCTCTCGTGGGGAATCAAGAACCTCATGGCCTTCCCCAAGAAGCTCACACAATCGATCCCCTTCCTTAGACAAAAAGGGTAATTATAATAGGAATAAACACTTATCCCCTCAAGCCCCCTCTCTTGTGGAATCATAGCCCCCTATAACTCTAGTCCTTATCCTTCTAGCAGCCAGCCATGTATTTATTATTAATAATGACAAAAAAACATTAAATGTCTTGGGCACACTGGCCTTTTAATAAATTTTTTGGCACTCTGGCCTCTCATCATTGTAGAAATACATCATTAAAAATGGGGGTTCAAAACCTGGGGTGTTACAGTTGGTCTACATGGTTGGTTGCAGGTTCATGCTACAACTACCTTTGTATGTCGGATAAGCTCTGTAACAAGACTACATTAATTAATTTATTTTTTCTTTCTCCTTTATCAATCTATCGTTGTCGGCCTTGAAACTCTGTAATTCGTCCCTGACAATCCTTACAGTTTCAGCTAGATCCGAAGGGGTTTCCACCGCCTTCCTTTCGTTAGATTCTTCGTCTCTATTGTGTGATCCATCCCCCACTTCATAACATGTCACCATCCTTTAGAATTGGAGTTTTCCTATGATTTACTGATTGCTCGAGTGCTGAAAAAAAACTTATTGTTAGCTAACAGTCTATTAGTTTATGAACAAACACAGTTCAAATTTCTTAAATGCACATACATAGTAGAAAGTTTCATTCTTTTCCTCAATAAAATTTTAACCAGATTCTTTAAGAAAGAGGTAATATAGGGTGTCACTCTTGAAAGTATTCTAAGTATGGTTTTTAAGCGACTCGTCCATGAGCCTAAGAAGGCCAAGTGTTGTAACCATGCTCTGATACCAATTTGTAACACACCCATGGTGGGGCGTAAAAATTTTGTTCTCCTTAATAAATCAAATCCTCTATCCATAGTCTCTAATTTGTAAATCAGGCCTAGCCTCTCCTTCGCATATGACCACAGGTTATGATCGAATGCCAAGGACATAGGCGCCAATTCTGACGCTTCAGAACTTTGGGCTTCGGGAGTTTTTGATTCATCACACGTCAATTCATCCGAAGTCCGAAGTGGTGAAGTTTCAAACTGGTGTGAAGGGATCAATGGTCCCTACTCTCCCTCAATATCAACGACCCTCAATGACTTCAGGCCTCTGAACTTCGGCGAAATTTGAAGCACCTCCTCTCAAAACCTCCAGAGTACTAATCCTCCAAAGTGCACCATCTAATGTCGTGTGTCCTTGGGGAGTTCGACGGTCCTGATTCACTTCGGGACTTCGGCGTTCGGGAGTCTCAGACACTCACACAATCTTTCCTCCCGAAATAATCCGTACCCAGAGTTCTATATCAAGAACCATGCATCCATTGTAAATCAATGACTTAGTTTCATTTCGAGACTTCGGCATAGATGTTTCTACAACCTTTTTCTTCTAGAGCGTTTTCTTTTGGAGTCAAGGATCATGCACCATGCATCCTTCCAGATCAATAGTCATGGTTTGCTTTGGGACTTTGGAATTTGGGAGTTTTTGCCTCTTCACACTCGCTTTCTCCCGAAATGATTTCACCTGGAGTTAGCAATATATTGATGTGTGTCTCCCACGAATCGACGACTACCAATCACTTCGACTATTCGGGCTTCAGTTGTTTCGAATACTCCAACACCTTTCTCCTCCAAAGTAGCTATATCCTAAAATGGAAGATCTACTGACACTTGTCCTCAGCTGATAGATGACTCAGATGAACTCTGACTCTCCATCCTTCGAGATTTCTTGTTCAACATATCCCCTTTTCTCCTGGAGTGATTTTACCTGAAGTCAACAATCTGTCGACGCGTGTCTTCCAAAGATCAATGACTGCAAATCACTTTGTCTCTTTGGGCTTCGAGAGGTTCAACCTCTCCACACTCTCTCTCTCCTGGAGTGATTACACCCGATGTCAATGATTTGCTTACACATGTCCTTTCTCTCAGATCGACAGTACATAAGGACTTCGTTGCTCCATGGATTTCCAAAGGAAATCATGACTAACCACCTAGCAACTTTTCTAGGTCTGATGGCCATGATTTGGCCAATACCAATGTGTTCACTGATCGAAGGTTCATAGTGATTGTAGGGCCCCAACATCCACACTCTTTATCAGAGAGTTCAATCTCCGCAATATGAAAAGTACTCGCCCAACTCAGTCTAATGGGAGTCGTTGATCTTCCAGCCCAATGAGATCAACGACGTTGGTGAATTACAGGTCACAAACTAGCGCGTCTGCTAATTTCACCTTCATGCTCAAAATGATTCCCCACCATCGATCTCTGTTTGAAGATTGACGGTTCACAGTGATTGTGGAGCCCAACCTTTGCAATATCAGAAGCGCTTGCCCGACTCTAGTCTAATCATGGTCATTGATATTCCATTCCCAACGAGATCAACGATGTTGTATGATTGTGGGTCGTGAGCTAGCATGTCTTTTAATTTCACCTTTGTGCTCTGCAATGATTCCCAACCATCAATTTAATTGAGTGGCTGGTGTTTAATTCGTTAACTCTAGTGGGTATTTGATTCGATACGATGACCGGGATGGATTCTCCTCCTGTGAAATGACTCGCATCCATCTTCTCTATCAGATTCTTAAGTCATCCACAGTTCTTGTTACTCTGGTAGTTCGGGTAACTTGACTATCGTGAAATTTGACATCCCAGAGCTTTGAGCTCTCGAGGTTCTGAAACCTTCATGAGCTAACTCCTTTAGCATAGGGTTCTCGACCCAAGTCATGTAACGTTCCCCTAGCTACCCACAGGTCAGGGTATGCCACTACAGAGAAATCACTCATGCTCTGTCACCAGTCGATAACATTCCCAGCCTTAACAGGCTGGACCATGCTACTCTAGGGAACGCTTTCATTCCCTTACTATGGAACATATGGTAACATACCCAGTAGTCAACTAAGCTATGCCACATAAATTTACTCTTTAAATTGCATGCAACTAAAACATATACATACAACACTCTTGCAGAATCTTTACATATAAACATAAACAAACAATTACTTTCTTTAACATACAACTTTTATACTGAAATAACAGTAACTATAGATATGCAACATTTACAGGGAATTACCCATAAACATACAGGAAATTATAATCACATATATGATAAACCGTAACATAGGCATGTAAATAAAAAAGAAACATATCATTCTATCATACAATTGGTACTTATCTTAGAAATATTATCACCAACTATGTACAGACCGTCCACAAACCTCCTATCCATAGACTACATTGTTCATCACTCTCAATAGTGATTCACCCCCGAGCTGGGACTGAACTCCACCCAGGGTAAAGGGTTCCTATCTAGGCTAAGGTTCATGGACAATAGGAAAGACTCCGTCTCAGGTGCTCACTCAACTAACAACCTACAGCCTCTCATTCCCCACATGCATGTCCCACCCAAGGAAGTGTGCCTCTTCTCTGCTCAACAGTTCCTTGGCTGCCCCACTTCCCTTCCAAGGCTTCAACAACAGGCTCGACTAGAAGTCTTAGAGTGTTGTAGTTGCAGTTTAGCACCTTCAAGAATCAATCCCCGAATATTCTCTCCCTTGGAGAATTTCTCACGGGCATGACAACTTGCTTCTTCAATCCCACTCCAAGCTAACTAGGTACACCAACCGAAAAGGGCTATGGGAACAGGCTCCAGAATGGTGAAATGGTTGTCTCAAGGATAACAAAATGCATGAGTGAAAATGGTCATGGAATCATTGACTGGATAACTGAGTGTGGAAAGGAATCACTGTGAACTCTTCGTGAAAGTGATGGTGAGAATGATGATCAGGCTGTTGGTAACGTATCCCATGAAAAGTCACCAAATGAGCTAATTCCCCCATGATATGAATTCATGTACCCAACTTGACACTTGTCATATCGAAAGTTACTTTGGTCCACTTGTCCCCAACTTTAGAACTTAGGATAAAATAATTATCCATATGTTATGTTTTAGGAAATATTAATATAATATTCCCTTGACTTTTGGCCAAAAGTAATGGCTTTTGACACTGCCGTGGTTTTCTAATATCCAAGGTGCCCTGCATAAGGAACATTATGTATTTCATTCAAAATCATACTTTTCAAGTCCTGGACATTTGGAACAAAAATCTTGTTCTTGCACAACAATATTCCATCTATTCCCAACTTATAATTATCCAACTTCTAAATCATCTTACCCTGTTGTATCATTGCTACCAATTCTCTGTACTGAAGATCTGCATTTGCAACCTCCATAATTTTTCTTTTAATATCAGTTTGGTACATGTTAATGACTGTAGCATGTAATTCATGCACCTTCTTGCTGAGTGCATCAGCCACTTTATTCTCTTTCCCCTTGATATGATTTATATCAAAGTCATATTCGCTTATAAATTCTAACCATCTTCTTTGTTTAGCATTTAGATTTGTCTGATCAAATAAATATTTCAGACCATTGTGTTCTGTTCTTAGCTCAAACCTCTTTCCCATGAGGTAGTGTCTCCATTTTCTCAAGGCATGCACTATGGTTTTCAACTCCAAATCCCGAGTGGCATAGTTTCTATCATGATCCTTCAACTTCCTTGATTCATAACATATGACAAACCCATTTTGACTAAGGACTCCACCAAGTCCTTCATTACATGCATCAGTGCATTGATGAAGTATTCTTTTGGGTCTGCGATCCTTAATATTGGAGCACTTGTCAATAATTGTTTCAAGTGTTGGAAACTTTTCTCGCAATCTAGTGTCCACTGAAACTTCACTCCCTTTCTTTGCAAAGAAGTGATTGGGTGTGCAATCTTTGAGAATCCTTCAATAAATATTCTATATTATCCTACAAGACCCATGCATGATCTCACCTTTGCCACATTATTCGGTGCTAACCATTCTCTAATGGCCTCTATCTTCTCAAGATGCACTGCTATCCCATCCTTTGAAATGATATGCCCTAAATAATGAATCTATTTCTGATAAAATGAGCACTTGATCAATTTGGAATATAATTGATGCTCCCCTAATACTTGCAACACCATCCTCAAATGATGTTCATGCTCTTTCTCTGACTTGGAATATATAAGAATGTCATCCAAAAATACAATGACAAACTTGTCCAAATACTCTCGGAAAACACCATTCATTAAGCACATGAAAACAACTGGTGCATTTGAAAACCCAAATGGTACCACTGTGAACTCATAATGACCATACCTTGTCCTGAAGGTGGTCTTGCTAATATCTTCTTTTTTAATTCTTACCTGATGGTATCCTGATCCGAGATTTATCTTTGAAAATATATTTTCATCCTTCAATTGATCAAAGAGGTCATCGATCCTTGGTAGAGGATACTTGTTCTTAACAATCACTTTATTCAACTATTTGAAGTCAATGCACAACCTTAGTTTTCCATATTTATTTCTCACAAACAATATTGGGGCACCCCAAGGTGACACACTTGGGCGTATATACCCCTTCTTCAAAAGTTCTTCAAGCTGCATTTGCAACTCCTTCAATTCTGGTGTACTCATTCTGTAAGGAGTCTTTGATATTGGCGTTGCTCCAAGCATCAAATTTATAGAGAAATCAATGTCTCTCCTTGGGGGTAGTCTGGGTACCTCCTTGAACACATCTTCAAAATCTTCCAGGATTGCATAATCTTCCAAATTTGGGACCTTATCTCTAGGTTTCTCTGCCAAATGAGCTACAATTATTTGACATCCTTTTCTGTAACACTTCTTCAGTTGCAATGCTGAAATTCATCTAATGGTTACTGCCTTGAGAATTCCCTATACCTTCCTTAGTTTCCCATCCTCATCCAAGCAAGTAAATTCTTTGTTGTGACAGTCTAAGAGAGTGTGATGTTGGTCCAACCCATCCATCCCAATTAGACAATCATAGGAACCTAAAGGCAAGATGTTTAAATCTGCCTTGGTGTTCAGTCCATTCATGTCTATGAGGCATGACTTAACCATCTCATTAATTTTTCTTTTGGCTCCTGTAGCTAGTTGTACCAACCAGGATTTCCCGTGCTTGATTCTTGGAAATTGCAAATTTTCCACCATATTAGGGTCTATATAACTATGACTAGCTCCTGAATCAATTAAAATAGCAAGAGTTTGGTTGTTGATCATACCTTCCACTTCAATCATGTGGGACTGATACTCTTCTTGCTTGTTGTCTAGGGCCGCATAAATCCTTGGCACATATCTGCCCATGTCCTCCACTGTTTCAGCTCATTGTACATTGTGAACAACCCTACCTTTTTGATCTCTGTGAGGACAATCTTTGAACCTATGGTCCCCTTTACAACCCCAACATTGCATAGGTGGTTGCCTTGGCCCTTGACTCCCTATGTCAATCGTTTTGGGTTCTTTAGGCGTTTGATGTGCTTGTGGATTATTTTTGAAGAATGGTGGCTTAGCTCCCTTCTTCCTCTAATCCATCTTGAATTTCTTATTGTCTTCCTAAGCCTTTTGGAAAGTTGGCCTTGCTTTCTGCTGATCATATAGGAATTTATCTCTCCTTATGGTATCTTATAATGTCTTGGTATTATCATACTGTATTTTGTCACTGATGAACGATGGAAATCCACTTAAATACCTTTGAATTTTGAGTGTCTCATCCTTAATGAAAGAGACATACTTCAACAGTTCTAGAAACCTTCTCTCATATTCATCTATTGTCATACTTCCAAGCTTGAGTTCAAAAAACTCTTTCATTTTCTTGTCATAGTATCTCTTAGTCAAGTACTTCTTCTCAAAATACTTCTTGAATTCCCTCCAACACTTTTCTCTACAATGTGTTGTACCTGCACAAGTTGATCCCACCACATGGAGGCCTTTCCTTTGAGTTGATAGATAACGATTCTACCTTCTGCATGAGAAGAATAGTTATGCAATTGAAAATAATTCCTCATGCATAGTAACCATGTTTTTGTATCTGCATCCTTCTTATGCTCACCATCAAATGTAGGAGGTTTGATTTTGTTCATTTCTCCTCACAACTCATCCACCCCAGATCTCTTATACCTTCTGACAGGGGATAGACTCGAGTTGTTTCCTTCTCTCTTATTGGAATGCATTTGGGAATGATGGTGATTTATACTAGCACTTTTTACTTTTCTTTTCTCCTCTAAAGGTTTGTGACTCCCAGATTTACTTGAGCTACTCTCCTTAACCAATTTCTTTTCTATTCTGTTAAAACCCTCCAACAGCTTCATGTTGAAGTCATCTTGCTACACTTTGGCTTTCATAAGCCTTTCATTATCATCTTTATGGCTTTGGACATCCTTCTGCAAATTCTTAATGGTCTCATCCATATTCATATCTTCATTCCTTTCTTCTCCATGTCCATTGGAATTCGTTCCTTCCATGCCCAAATGGACATCCATCCCTCTACTCTCATCTTGCTGACTATAATTCCCTTATGCCTCTTCCATTCCTATGGAATTCACACTGGTCCGATCTGATCGAGTTGTTGTTAATTTTGCAAAACGTCCAGCCATCGAAACTTATTAGGCTAACAATTCAACAATTCATGAGAATATGCACCATTTTGGTCCAATATACACATCAGAATTATCACTCCTGATTTTCTGGTGTTATCACCATGACAATTCTAGATAAGACCCAAGTCTCTAAAACACAGATGTGCAGTGCCTTCAGAGATACCCTTGTACAAGAAGGTGGTTTTCCTAAACCACTTTCGCCAAGATGCGATATCACATGTCTCAACATGTCAAATCCACCACTCGTGGAGTGGGTGACGGCTTAGTTAGATCACCCTACTTCACTCGTTCGGTACTTTGTAGCCATGTGACATCAACTAAACGCCACCATGTAACGAACTCAAAATCTAATCATTCGAAATGGATTGGCTGAGCATGGCAACCCAATGCTCTTGTACGTAATCCATCTGTGCTTCATAAATGGAATTCTATAATTACCACTCCCCAAGTATGAATATATCTGTGTATCCATAACCGAAGTAATATCCAAACTGCTCAAATTTCTTCTCTCTGTAAAAACACCTTTCGGTATCCACAACCTGAGATACATGGACAAGGCTAAATCGAGTGAGACTGGTTATTCGAGAAACATGCTAGATTTTCCTGCGAATAAGGAGGAAAGGGTCCTTGTGCACATTCTAGCAACTAAGTTTCACTCAAAGCCGGCTATAGACTCACAGTTGGAAGCCAGGTTGAATCCCACTACAAAGGATTTAGTCATCAACAAGCCAACCGCTAAGAAGAAAAGGAGCAAGCGACAAAATAAGGAGGAATCTATGGCTGAAGCGACTGAAAGTGTTGGAGAGAATCAACTGGTCTAGTTAGATTCTTCCTTAAAGGAGGAGATCGCTAAGTTGAAGTAAGTCTTCAACTAAAATAAGCATGTCTCAGCGAATTTTGAACAACCGATAGCGAAGGTAAAGAGTACCAAAGATGATAGGCATGTTCTTTAAATGGCCCTTTTCACAACAGGCTAACTTATGTCGTCCCCCTTTTTTAATTTTGTGATTAATCTGATTATATAAATACAGAAATGGATTTTAGATTGTTTTATTACAATTTCTATCTGGTGAAGTTATGAATCTTGCTTTCTTTTATAATATTTTTTTCTTGTAATCTTATATTTTATTTTCATCTGTCTAAATCAGAGGAAATTAAAACTCGGAATTCTTTTTAATTAATGCTTTGATGTGGTTGTGTGTTTGTTTTTCTTTTATTATTATGCAATTTAAACTTAGAATCATCGCCTTCCAAGTGAATTCACGCACACTAAACTTTGACATGCACATTTATATTTATCGTGCATAGCAATATCACAAGGTAAAATGCTTTTCCATGCACCTAAATCTACTGTGCATTTCTTCTTCGTTGCACCGACAACTTATGCACACTACTCTTGCGTTGTGCGTCAATATCCGCTACGCACAGTTTTCATACCGCGCACCGATATTCCACATGCATTTGGTCCTATGCATGCACCATGTCAAGTTTAACATATTCCATTGTGCCCAATTATTTGCGCACACTACTGAATACACCGTCGCGAAACAACTTATACTCATACTTATGCACATACCAACAAAAGTCCTATGCGTTAAGAAATACTTCCACACCCCATGTGCACATTACTATGTCTGCGTTCTCCGTGTAAGGCTAAATTCAGCGCATGCATCTGCACATAATGATCTTCCGCATGGTGCCACAATTTACTGCACACAATGGCACACCAATGTTTTCCCGCATGGTGCCAAAATTTACCATGCGCGCCAGCATGCCAACCTTTTCCATGGACACTTCATGACTCCAATTTGGGTCACCTCGAAGTTACTCTTCTGTGAATATTCGCTTCAATTGAACCCCTCTGGCCCATCCAAGCTCAGTGTTGAACTGAAGCTCTGATACCAATTTGTAACATTCCCCCGACCACCCGCAAGTTAGGGTACGCCACTCCAGAGAAACCACTCATGCTTTGACACCAGTCGGTAACATTCCCAGTCTTAACAGGTTGGACCATGCTACTCTAGGGAATGCTCTCATTCTCTTACTGTGGAACATACAGTAACATACCCAGTAGTCAACTAAGATATGCCACATAAATTTACTCTTTAAACTGCATGCAACTAAAACATATACATACAACACTCTTGCAGAATCTTTACATATAAACATAAACAAACAATTAATTTATGTAACATACGACTTTTATAATGAAATAACAGTTACTACAGATATGCAACATTTACAAGGAATTACCCATAAACATACAAGAAATTATAATCACATATATGATAAACTGTAACATAGGCATGTAAATAACAAAGCAACATATCATTTTATCATACAATTGGTACTTATCTTAGAAATATTTTCACCAACTACGCATAGACCGTCCATGAACCTCCCATCCATAGACTACAATGTTCATCACTCTCAACAGTGAGTCACCCCTGAGCTCACACTAAACTCCACCTAGGGTAAAGGGTTCCTATCCAAGCTAAGGCTCATGGACAATAGGAAAGACTCCATCTCAAGTGCTCACTCAACGAACAACCTACAACCTCTCATTCCCCACATGCCTGTCCCACACAAGGAAGTGTTCCCCTTCTCTTCTCAATAGTCCCTCGGCTGCCCCACTTCCCTTCCAGGGCTTAAGCAACAGGCTAGATCAGAAGTCTCAGAGTGATGTAGCTATAGTTTAGCACCTTCAAGAATCAATCCCCAACAATTCTCTCACTCAGAGAATTTCTCACGAGCCTGACAACCCACTTATTCAATCCCATTCCAAGATAACCAGGTATACCAACCGAAAATGGCTATGGGAACAGGCTCCGGAATGGTGAAATGGTTGTCTCAAGGATAACATAACGCATGAGTGAAAATGGTCATGGAATCATTGACTGGATAACTGAGTGTGGAAAGGAATCATTGTGAAATCTTCATGAAAGTGATGGTGAGAATGATGGTCAGGATTTTGGTAAGGTATCCCGTGAAAAGTCACCAAATGAGCTAAGTCCTCCATGATATGAATGCATGTCCCCAACTTGACACTTGTCATATCAGAAGTTACTTTGGTCCACTTGTCCCCAACTTTAGAACTTAGGATAAAATAATTATCCATACGTTATGTTTTAAGAAATATTAATATAATATTCCATTAACTTTTGGCCCACCCTTTCCCTAACTGGTGAAGTTAAGTCCCCCATCTCTTTTATCATGGTTGGTCTATGCACAGTAATGTATTTTATATTAATCATGAGTCATGTACAAAGTAGGAACATTTCCCTTTGACATCTAGGTGTTCTAACCTAATACCAAAACATAAGCATCCCAACTTATAATAACCGGCTCACCAGCCTATAACACATATCATATACATGAGGCTCATTGTCCTCCATACTATGCACACCTTAGTATACTATGCATGGTATCCTGAAATGTGCATATTACATCATTTTACTGCACAGTTCATGTGTGCACTATGGCACATCACGTGCATTACCAAATGAGAGAAAAAAAACTCACCATCTTAAGTACATTTATATTACATTTACAATTGGGTTCAGCCGAGGGATATTAAAGCTCACATGGGCCTTCAGATGAATATTGGGCTATTAACCCCACTCTTAGTCGGGTTTTTGGTTAAGGACTTAGGCACGAGTTCAAAGTATCTTAGATTATTGTTCTAAAGGGAATGCCCCCCTAACTTGCAGAACTTTATGCTCTGAAACAGGGCAAGGTAAACTCGTGAGGTTACTGAAACGGTAGAAGTGCCAAGAGGTTTTCTCCAACTTTGGAACTGTGCTATAAATCCCTGGGGAAACACCTTCGAGGAATTAAACTGGTGCATATGGAAAATCAAGCAGAAGCATAAGCTCTCAAGAGAACAAACTCATACTCATAACTTAATCATTTCAATACAAAAATCATTTATAGACACATAAATACATGCATGCATCCATTATTTCTAATTCAAAGAACAAGGCATGAAAACACTTATCAGAACCATAAGGCGTGATGTGATTGTTGAAAGCGATGCTCGTTTCCACCCAACCATAGGCTCAGTCACTCCTAATGGATTTACCACTGGCCACCCCCAAGCTTAGACCACGATTATTTGAGATTCAATCTCTTTCTTCCAGCTCAATGGAATTTAGGGATGAAGGTTACTCCTCCGAATATAGAAGTAGATAGGGACAAAGGTTAATCTCCTTCTCCTGTCTTAGTCTCTATTTTCTGGGATCAGAACTCACTCCAATTCTTCTTTCATCCTTCCTTAGACCCGAGAGCTTAGTCTCTCGTCTCTGCACTCTTTGTAGGTCTTCCTCTTCCCACAACGCTTCTTTTCTTTCCTTCCTTAGCAAGATTTTGTATGGCTCAAATTCCTAGTCTGTGATCAGGTCTGGAATCCTTACATATGGGTGGTCTACCCCATCCCCTCATTAAATCTTGAGGATGTCTTCCCACCTACCAGCCTTCTTGTAATTCATTCATGGATCAGAGGGTTGTTTTGATCCTGAGAAATTAAATCTAGCAAAGTATTGGTTCAGTGGAGGTTAACGCAACCATCCCTGGTCCCCTCCACCACCTTTTTCATAGCATTTGTGGTTTCTCTTAGCACATCCCCTTTCCAGTAGTCATGCAACATGTATCAATTTTCTATTAAAATAACATAATTTACATTCATCGACCTTTTATACAAAGGTCCATCAAATCAAACATTCACACCTTTGAGTTTTCCATAGTTCCTAGGCCAATATAGTTATATTTACAAACTGGGGGAAACTGGGTATTACAACAAGGGATTCCTAGTCTTGGAAAGGATAACAGGAATGTCACACAGTTCAATAGGAAGTATTTCCTTCCAGGTGCCGCTTATGCCCACTGCTCACAGACTCTCATTCCCCACATGCCTGTCCCACCCCAGGAATATACACCTTCACTGTCACACAGTCCATTGGTTTCTTTACCTCCCTTTCAAGGCTTCAACAATAGGTCGGACAGGAACTATCAGAGCTCTGTAGATGTTACTGGACTCCTTCCAGGAGAATTCTCTTCCTCAACACACTCTCTCACCTAGAGAGAGTTTTTCATAGGCCTGACAACCTGCCTCTTCAATCTATGAGACTGACAACCTGCTTCTTCAGTCCAGCTTCTAAGACAAATGGGTAGGGGTGAGGGAAATAATAGAACTCGGGTAAGGTTGAGTACAGCTTATAAAAACACAAGTGTCACAGATACAAAGGTTCATGATGGCCATGGGTTCAACAATGGCATAATTGATTGGTTGCGTGCTTGCTCGGGGGTCGCCACTGGAGATATGGATCGGCTTGTGTGTCAGTGGTGATTAGATAGCAGGAAAACCTTGCCAACAAGCAAGGTCATGAGGATTGCGAGAAAACCAGATGCATGGATGGGAGCAATGCCAGACTCAGAAAAGAACCCCCTCCCATGAGTTATATTTCCAGCTATAATTTCATGTGCCAAGGTCTGCACCTGTCACCCATGAGGCTGCATGCAGTCCATTTAGCACTCGTTTCCTTTTCCCTTAGGAACTTAGTATATAATCATATCCTTCTATCAATATTTAGAATAATAATAAATTATTATTGAACTTTAAGATATTAATATTAGACCCTGTTTCTAGCCGCTCAACCCCCTCTCCCTTACCCATCCTAGTGGAGCTTAGTCCCCCATACTCTTTCTTCATGGTCTGTCTACATGCAACAATGTTTTTATATTAATAATATGAATATTTACATGTACAAAATAGGCCCCTAGACTTTACCACCTGGGCTCTTAGGCCTAACAAACACATAAGCCTATCAGCTTATAATTGCTTGGCTCACCAGCCTACTAAACATTTTACAATTCATAAATACCACTAGGGTTTGTCCTTGGGGATATTACAATCCCCTCCCCTTTGTTTTTTCACTGTCCTCAATGCAACTTAACTACATAACATCAACAAGATTTTCAAAATGTTAAAAAATGTGTGGGTATCATGCCCGCATAACATTCTCATGCTCCCATGTTGCATCCTCAGGACTGTACCAGGTCCGTTGGACCTTTACAAGTCCTATGGATCGATTCTGGAACCATTTTCTCTTCTGGTCCAATATGCACATCGGATGCACTTGCAAGGCACCTTCTTGCTCCACATGAATCACATTCCAATCAATCACATGATTAGGATCATGTATATAATTTTTGAGCAATGAAACATGAAATACATTATGAACAGTCATGGATGCAAGAAATGAAAGCATATAAGCAACTGGTCCAATCCTTTCTAAGACTTCAAATGGTACACAATATCTGGCTGCCAACTTGGAACAGTTTCCCATCTTTAGGAAGATTTTGTTGGCTTTTACTTTCAAAAAAACATGATCACCCAATTTAAAATCCCTATGGGTTTTGTTCTTATCAGCATAAATTTTCTGCCTTGGGAAACCTTCAGATTTAGCTTAATCTTCAACATTTTTTCTTCCATTTCCTTGAGAAACTCTGGCCCAACTACTACCCTATCAACAAGGTTGTCCCAGATTACTGGGGTGTTGCACTTTCCGCCATAAAGTGCTTCAAATGGGCTCATCTTCAGTGATTCTTGATACTCATTGTTGTAAGAAAATTATACCAAGTGTAGATAATCTTCCCATTCAAATGGTTTTTCCATAACATACATCCTTAGCATGTTTTCTATCACTTGGTTCACCCTTTCTATTTTCCCATCAGACTCAGGATGATAGGTTGTGTTGAAGTTCAGGTTCGTTCTGAACCCCTTGAATAACCCTCTCTAAAAATTTGAGGTAAATTTAGGGTCTCTGTCAGACACAATTGTTTTGGGTATGCCATGCAATCATGCTACTTCCCTCATATAGATATCAACAACATTAGTTTCCTTGTGAGTAGTTTTCAATGGAATAAAATAGGAAACTTTAGTAATCTTATCCAATGCAACCATGATGGAATCATGTTGCTTGTTTGTTCTGGGTAATCCTGTGATAAATCCATTGTCACCACTTCCCACTTCCACTCAGGAATGGGTAATGGTTGCAATAATCCTATTGGGTGTATATGCTCAGCCTTGACCCTTTGACATTCTAAGCATTTAACTATGTATTCAACAATTTCCTTCTTCATGTCGGGCCAATAATATTGGCTCTTGACTGTTGAAATTGTTTTCTGATATCCTAGGTGTCCTGCATAAGGCACATTATGCATTTATTTTAAAATCTCACTTCTCAATTCTAGATAATTGGGTACATAGAATTTGTTTCTGTACTGAAGGATTCCACCAATTCCTAATTCATACTCCTCAACCTTCTGCTGCATTTTACCTTGCTACAACTTTGTTACCAATTCTATGTACTGCAAATCTACCTTTGCAACCTCATAAATTCTTCCTTTAAGATTTGTTTGATACATGCTAATGGTTGTATCATGCAACTCATGCACTCTTCTGTTGAGTGTGTCATCCACTTTGTTCTCCTTTCCTTTGATGTTCTTGATATCAAAGTCATACTCACGTAGGAATTCCAACCATATCCTCTGCCTAGAATTCAAGGTAGGTTGATCAAACAAATACTTCAGACCATGATGGTCTATCCTAAGCTTAAACCTATTTCCCATGAGGTAATGCCTCCATTTCTTTAAACCATGCACAATGGATTCCAACTACAAATCATGAGTGGCATAGAGCCTTTCATGCTCTTTCAATTTTTTGGACTCATAACATATTTCAAATCCATTATGACTGAGGACTCCTCCTTGTCATGTTCCCTCGGCCATCAACCCTGCATGTCGAGGGACACAACCTCTCCCAACTTACACCTTTATCCAACCAGATATGATACCAATTTGTCTATTTTTATATGCAAAAATAACTAGTGCATATTAACAACTATAGCATTATGTTCAGGACATTATTCATGCAAAAAAAACAACAAAACATACATACAACATATTCTGATAAACACAGATTAAAGAGGAAATGATAGTAAGCCTACACATACAACATATATGAAATATCCAGGCATTACTCATCAATTATAAAACATGTACAGTCACACAACATATAATTAACAGATATTTGGCACTTATATTTCAATAGGTGGCCACCAATTGCGTGCAGACCTTCCACAAACCTCCCAGCATTAGACCACGCTACTCATCATGCTTAGCAGTGGGTCACCCCTGAGCTTGGACTAAACTCCACCAGGAAAGGGATTCCTAGGCTTAGCAAGGCTAACAAGAATGTCACATAGTTCAACAGGAAGGATTTCCTCCTAGGAGCCACTTATGCCCACTGCTCATAGACCCTCATTCCCCACATGCCCGTCGCACCCCAGGAGTATACACCTTCATTTCCACACAGTCCATCGGCTACTTCACCTCCCTTTTGGGGCTTCAAAAATAGGCCGGACATGAACTCTCAAAGATCTGTAGTTGTTACTAGACTCCATCTAGAAGAATTCGCTTCCTCAAAACACTCTCTCACCTGGAGAGAGTTTCTCACATGCCTGACAACCTGCCTCTTCAATCTACGGGCCTGACAACCCGCTTCTTCCTTACAGCTTCTAAGATGAATGGGTAGGGGCGAAGGAAACAACAGAACTTGGGTAAGATAGAGTATGGGTCAGCAGAATACCAGTAACATAGATACAAAGGTTCATGATGGCCACGGGTTCAACAATGGTGGAATTGAATGGCGGCGTGCTTTCTCAAGGGTTGCTGCTGGAGATATGGCTCAACTTGTGTTTCAGTGGTGATTTAGTAGAAGGAAAAACTTACATGCAAGAAAGGTCATGAGGATTGTGAGTCGACTAGACGCAAACTGGGAAACAACCCCCCCCCCACGAGCTGGATTTCTAGCTATAACTACATGCACCCAGGTCGACACATGTCACCCATCAGACTGCATGCACTCCATTTAGCACTCGTTCCCTTTTCCCTTAGGAACTTAGGATATAATCATATCCTTCTATCAATATTTAGAATAATAATAAATTATTCTTGAACTTTAAGCTCTTAAGATTAGCCCCTATTTCCATCCCCTCAACCCCTTCTCCCTTACCCAACCTAGTAGAGCTTATTCCCCCATACTCTTTCTTCATGGTCAGTCTACACGCAACGATGTTTTTATATTAATAATATGAATATTTACATGTACAAAATAGGCTCCTGGCCTTTACCACCTAGGCTCTCCTTCCTAATAAACACATAAGTCTATAAAATTATAATTGCTTGGACAACCAGACTACTAAACATGTTACAATTCATAAATGCCATTGGGGCTCATCCTTGGGGATATTAGAATCCCCTCCCCTTATTTTTGCACCATCCTTGGTGCAACTTAATTACACAACATCAACAAGATTTTCAAAATTATCTTCAAAACGGTGTGGGTATTCTGCCCACATAGCATCCTCATGCTCCCATGTCGCATCCTCAGGACTGTACCAAGTCCACTGGACCTTTACAAGCCCTATGGCTTGATTCTAGAGTTGTTTTCTCTTCCAGTCCAATATGTGCACCAGATGCACTTGCAAGGTGCCTTCTTGCTCCACCTGAATCACATTCCAATCGATCACATGATTAGGATCAAGTATATAATTTTTGAGCAATGAAACATGAAATACATTATGAACAGTCATAGATGGAGGAAATGTGAGCATATAAGAAACTCTTCCAATTTTTTCTAAGATTTCAAATGGTCCACAATATCTGGTTGCCAACTTGGAACATTTCCCCAGCTTCAGGGAGCTTCTATTGGCTTTTACTTTCAAGAAAACATGATCACCCACTTTATAAACTCACTGTGGGTTCTGTTCTTATCAGCATAAATTTTCTACCTATCTTGGGCATCCTTCAGATTTTGCTTAATCTTCAGCATTTTCTCTTCGATTTCCTTGAGAAACTCTAGCCCAACTATTGCCTTATCAATTGGGTTGTCCTAGATTACTGGGGTGTTTCACTTTCTGCCATAAAGTGCTTCAAATGGGATCATCTTCTGTGATTCTTGATACCCATTATTTTAAGAGAATTCTACCAAGTGTAGATGATATTCCCATTTAGATGGTTTGTCCATCACATGCATCCTTAGCATGTATTCTATCACTTGGTTCACCCTTGTTGTTTTCCCATCAGACTCAGGATGATAGGTTGTGTTGAATTTCAGGTTCATTCCAAACTCCTTGAATAATCCTAGCCAAAACTTTGAGGTAAATTTCGAGTCTCTGTCAAACACAATAGTTTTGGGTATGCCATGCAATATTGCTACTTCCCTCATATATATATCAACAACATTAGATGCCTTGTCAACAGTTTTCAATGGAATAAAATGGGCAGCTTTAGTAAGCTTATCCACTACCACCATGATGGAATCATGTTGCTTGTTTGTTTTGGGTAATCCTGTTATGAGATCCATTTTCACCACTTCCCACTTCCACTCAGGAATGGGTAACAACTGCAATAATCCTGTTGGGTGTCTATGCTCATCCTTGACCCTTTGACATTCTAAGCATTTAGTTATGTATTCAACAATTTCCTTCTTCATGTCGAGCCAATAATATTGTCTCTTGATTGTTGAAATTGTTTTATGATATCCTGACATTATTCATTTATTTTAAAATATCACTTCTCAATTCCGGAGAATTGGGTACATATACTATGTTTTTGTACCAAAGGATTCCACCAATTCTTAATTCATACTCCTCGACCTTTTGTTGCATTTTACCTTGTTGCAAATTTGTTACCAATTCTATGTACTGCAAATCTACCTTTGCAGCCTCATAAATTCTTCCTTTAAGATCTGTCTGATACATGCTAATGGTTGTAGCATGCAACTCATGCACTCTCCTGCTGAGTGTGTCAACCACTTTGTTCTCCTTTCCTTTGATGTGCTTGATATCAAAGTCATACTCATATAGGAATTCCAACCATCTTCTCTGCCTAGCATTCAAGGTAGGTTGATCAAACAAATACTTCAGACCATGTGTTGGGTTTGTATTTTGATTGTTTTATTGCGATTGTTGAATCCTTTTTGCATCGATATTATATATTCTATTGGCCATTTTGAAGGAGTTTTCAAAGGATTTTATATCAATTCATCGTGGATTTATATCAAGTATGTGTAATCGATGTTTTACAATGATTTTGAGATAAATTTAGTTTAGTTTGATTCTTATAAGGATTTAATGCATGATTTGTGTGTAACAGGGAAAATTCGTGGTCTGATCCTCCATCTGGTACCTCGTCCGATACTTCATCCAGTACCCCATCCGGTATGTGATCCGACACACGATCCATCACTTGGAGTGCAGAGGAGTTGGTGGTTGGTACATTGGTGACCTGTGGTGGATGAATCAACGACCTAGATTTTGTTCCCACTCGTGGCCTCCAGCTACAAATCTCATTACATCTCAGATTGGGTGGTTATGTTGATCGTTGAGTGGCTCACAGATTTTATAGAATCCAAAGTTGTTAGAAGCACATTTAATGGATTTTCCATTTTTAGAGAAGGTCGACCCTTCTAGTGGTCGACCTCTCGAACTGTAATTTACCTATAAATACCACTAGCAGTGGCAAGATCACATACACAATTTTTAAAAAGAGTTTCATTGTGTAATTCGGACATTTCTTAGCAAACTTGTGTTCTAGACTTCATTTTTAATTAATGAGATAATCGCGTTGAGTTAAGCCTGTGTTTTGTTGTTGGAGAGTAGCCGTGATCTGTTGGGGGTCCCACCAATGGTTTGGGTGACTGTATAGATATATATCGTGTGTTTATCTTATTTGATTAGTTAGAATTTATACTTGTTTCTTTGTTGTATGTATTTTTCAGTTTCAATTACTGTACATGCCAATTGTAATTTGATTATCTAATTCGTCTTTCCTTAAATTGCAGATTGTTTGTAGGAGCTGGTGAATAATAATATTGTGTATTTTATTTCTTAGCTATGAATCGTCCTGCGGGATACTAATTTAGATAGTTTCATTTAAGTCTTGATTAATTACTTTAGTCTTGATAACATCGATAGAGTAATAGTTTAGATTGGTTCTTTTGACATATTTTATTTGTAGCTTTGCTTCAATTTTGATAGTTTGACAGAGTACTAATTTAAATAGATTTACTTGTAGTTTTGATAGATTAAATTGCTTAGTTTTAGTTTTGATAGAGTATTAATTTAGATAGGCTTACTTGAATTTGCACATACTCTCTATAGGATTGTTTCACTTGTCAATTTTGCTTCATCATGTTGGGATAGAAATGCATTTTGAGTTTTGATTTTTAATATCATTTTGATTGATTTTGGATATGATTCTCAATCATAGATTAGTTTACTTAGGTTGTGATTTTAAATGAAGTCCCAACTATGAATTTGAATTATGATTTCTTGTTATAGCTAGCCATGAGTTTATAGGTCTACACAAAGTATTTTCATTGTTATAAATTTCAATTAGGATTTCTAATTAGTGTTAGATATGGGTTTGTGGAGTTGCTTGAATTAATGTTTATTCTTTGTAGGATAGAAATAGATGTGAGTTTCTTTAAGAATAAAGTTCACTTGTCAAAGATAGTTTTGATAGAGTAATTGATTACTTGCTTGTTCATTCAATGATAGATACATTAGTTGCTTACTTTCTTATTTACCTGTT
>JASDQU010013894.1:37105-58848 GCA_032191745.1 Picea mariana | reverse complement strand
CCTTGACTTTTGGCCAAAAGTAATGGCTTTTGACACTGCCATGGTTTTCTAATATCCAAGGTGCCCTACATAAAGAACATTATGTATTTCATTCAAAATCATACTTTTCAAGTCTTGGACATTTGGAACAAAAATCTTGTTCTTGCACAACAATATTCCATCTATTCCCAACTTATAATTATCCAACTTCTAAATCATCTTACCCTGTTGTAGCATTGCTACCAATACTCTGTACTGAAGATCTGCATTTGCAGCCTCCAGAATTTTTCTTTTAATATCAGTTTGGTACATGTTAATGACTGTAGCATGTAATTCATGCACCTTCTTGCTGAGTGCATCAGCCACTTTATTCTCTTTCCCCTTGATATGATTTATATGAAAGTCATATTCGCTTATAAATTCTAACCATCTTCTTTGTCTAGCATTTAGATTTGGCTGATCAAATAAATATTTCAGACCATTGTGGTCTGTTCTTAGCTCAAACCTCTTTCCCATGAGGTAGTGTCTCCATTTCCTCAAGGCATGCACTATGGTTGCCCACTCCAAATCCCGAGTGGCATAGTTTCTTTCATGATCCTTCAACTTCCTTGATTCATAACATATGACAAACCTGTTTTGACTGAGGACTCCACCAAGTCCTTCATTACATGCATCGGTGCATATGATGAAGTATTCTTTTGGGTCTGTGATCCTTAATATTGGAGCACTTGTCAATAATTGTTTCAAGTGTTGGAAACTTTTCTCGCAATCTAGTGTCCACTGAAACTTCACTCCCTTTCTTTGCAAAGAAGTGATTGGGTGTGCAATCTTTGAGAATCCTTAAATAAATATTCTATATTAGCCTACAAGACCCATGAATGATCTCACCTTTGCCACATTATTCGGTGCTAACCATTCTCTAATGGCCTCTATCTTCTCAAGATGCACTGCTATCCAATCCTTTGAAATGATATGCCCTAAATAATGAATCTATTTCTGATAAAATGAGCACTTGCTCAATTTGGAATATAACTGATGCTCCCTTAATACTTGCAACACCATCCTCAAATGATGTTCATGCTCTTTCTCTGACTTGGAATATATAAGAATGTCATCCAAAAATACAATGACAAACTTGTCCAAATACTCTCAGAAAACACCATTCATTAAGCACATGAAAACGATTGGTGCATTTGAAAACCCAAATGGTACCACTGTGAACTCATAATGACCATACCTTGTCCTGAAGGTGGTATTGCTAATATCTTCTTCTTTAATTCTTACCTGATGGTATCCTGATCTGAGATTTATCTTTGAAAATATATTTTCATCCTTCAATTGATCAAAGAGGTCATCAATCCTTGGTAGAGGATACTTGTTCTTAACAGTCGCTTTATTCAACTGTTTGAAGTCAATGCACAACCTTAGTGTTCCATATTTCTTTCTCACAAACAATACTGGGGCACCCCAAGGTGACACACTTGGGCATATATACCCCTTCTTCAAAAGCTCTTCAAGCTGCATTTGCAACTCCTTCAATTCTGGTGTACTCATTCTGTAAGGAGTCTTTGATATTGGTGTTGCTCCAAGAATCAAATTTATAGAGAAATCAATGTCTCTCCTTGGGGTTAGTCTGGGTACCTCCTTGAACACATCTTCAAAATCTTCCAGGACTGCATAATCTTCCAAATTTGGCACCTTATCTCTAGGTTTCTCTGCCAAATGAGCTACAATTATTTGACATCCTTTTCTGTAACACTTCTTCAGTTGCAATGTTGAAATTTATCTAATGGTTACTGCCTTGGGAATTCCCTATACCTTCCTTAGTTTCCCTTCCTCATCCAAGCAAGTAAATTCTTTGTTGTGACAGTCTAAGAGAGTGTGATGTTGGTCCAACCAATCCATCCCAATTAGACAATCATAGGAACCTAAAGGCAAGATGTTTAAATCTGCCTTGGTGTTCAGTCCATTCATGTCTATGAGGCATGACTTAACCATCTCATTAATTTTTCTTCTGGCTCCTGTAGCTAGTTGTACCAACCAGGATTTCCCATGCTTGATTCTTGGAAATTGCAAATTTTCCACCATATTAGGGTCTATATAACTATGACTAGCTCCTGAATCAATTAAAATAGCAAGAGTTTGGTTGTTGATCATACCTTCCACTTCAATCATGTGGGACTGATACTCTTCTTGCTTGTTGTCCAGGCTGCATAAATCCTTGGCACATATCTTCCGATGTCCTCCACTGTTTCAGCTCATTGTACATTGTGAACAACCCTACCTTTTTCACCTCTGTGATGACAATCTTTGAACCTATGGTCCCCTTTACAACCCCAACATTGCATAGGTGGTTTCCTTGGCCCTTGACTCCCTGTGTCAATCGTTTTGGGTTCTTTAGGCATTTTCTATCCTTGTGGATTATTTCTGAAGAATGGTGTCTTAGCTCCCTTCTTCCTCTGATCCATCTTGAATTTCTTATTGTCTTCCCAAGCCTTTTGGAAAGTTGGCCTTGCTTTCTGCTAATCATATAGGAATTTATCTCTTCTTATGGTATCTTATAATGTCTTGGTATTATCATACTGTATTTTGTCACTGATGAACGATGGAAATCCACTTAAATACCTTTGAATTTTGAGTGTCTCATCCTTAATGAAAGAGAAATACTTCAGCAGTTCTAGAAACCTTCTCTCATATTCATCTATGGTCATACTTCCAAGCTTGAGTTCAAATAACTCTTTCATTTTCTTGTCATAGTATCTCTTAGTCAAGTACTTCTTCTCAAAATACTTCTTGAATTCCCTCCAACACTTTTCTCCACAATGTGTTGTACCTGCACAAGTTAATCCCACCACATGGAGGCCTTTCCTTTGAGTTGATAGATAATGATTCTACCTTCTGCATGAGAAGAATAATTATGCAATTGAAAATAATTCCTCATGCCTAGTAACCATGTTTTTGCATCTTCATCCTTCTTATGCTCACCATCAAATGTAGGATGTTTGATTTTGTTCATTTCTCCTCACAGCTCATCCACCCCATATCTCTTATACCTTCTGACAGGGGATAGACTCGAGTTGTTTCCTGCTCTCTTATTGGAATGCATTTGGGAATGATGGTGATTTATACTAGCATTTTTTACTTTTCTTTTCTCCTCTAAAGGTTTGTGACTCCCAGATTTACTTGAGCTACTCTCCTTAACCAATTTCTTTTCTATTCTGTTAAAACCCTCCAACAGCTTCATGTTGAAGTCATCTTGCTACTCTTTGGCTTTCATAAGCCTTTCATTATCATCTTTATGGCTTTGGACATCCTTCTGCAAATTCTTAATGGTCTCAGCCGTATTCATATCTTCATTCCTTTCTTCTCCATGTCCATTGGAATTCGTTCCTTCCATGCCCAAATGGACATCCATCCCTCTTCTCTCATCTTGCTGACTATAATTCCCGTATGCCTCTTCCATTCCTATGGAATCCGCACTGGTCTGATCTGATCGAGTTGTTGTTAATTCTGCAAAATGTCCAGCCATCGAAACTTATTAGGCTAACAATTCAACAATTCATGAGAATATGCACCATTTTGGTCCAATATACACATCAGAATTATCACTCCCAATTTTCTGGTGTTATCACCATGACAATTCTAGATAAGACCCAAGTCTCTAAAACACAGATGCGCAGTGCCTTCAGAGATACCCTTGTGCAAGAAGGTGGTTTTCCTAAACCACTTTCGCCAATATGCGATATCACGTGTCTCAACATGTCAAATCCACCACTCATGGAGCGGGCGATGGCTTAGTTAGATCACCCTGCTTCACTCATTCGGTACTTCGTAGCCATGTGATGTCAACTGAACGCCACCGTGTAACGAAATCAAAAGCTAATCATTCGAAATGGATTGGCTGAGCATGGCAACCCAATGCTCTTTTACGTAATCCATCTGTGCTTTGTAAATGGAATTCTATAATTACCACTCCCCAGGTATGAATATATCTGCGTATCCATAACCGAAGTAATATCCAAACTGCTCAAATTTCTTCTCTCTATAAAAACACCTTTCGGTATCCACAACCTGATATACATGGACAAGGCTAAATCGAGTGAGACTGGTTATTCGAGAAACATGCTAGACTTTCCTGCGAATAAGGAGGAAAGGGTCCTTGCGCACATTCTAGCAACTAAGTTTCACACAAAGCTGGCTATAGAATCACAGTTGGAAGCCAGGTTGAATCCCACTACAAAGGATTTAGTCATCAACAGGCCAACCGCTAAGAAGAAAAGGAGCAAGCGACAGAATAAGGAGGAATCTATGGTTGAAGTGACTGAAAGTGTTGGAGAGAATCAACTGGTCTAGTTAGATTCTTCCTTAAAGGTGGAGATTGCTAAGTTGAAGTAAGTCTTCAACTAAAATAAGCATGTCTCACTGAATTTTGAACAACCGATAGCAAAGGTAAAGAGTACCAAAGATGATAGGCATGTTCTTTAAATGACCCTTTTCACAACAGGCTAACTTATGTCATCCCCCTTTTGTAATTTTGTGATTAATCTAATTATATAAATACAAAAATGGATTTTAGACTGTTTTATTACAATTTCTATCTAGTGAAGTTATGAATCTTGCTTTCTTTTATAATAATTTTTTCTTGTAATCTTATATTTTATTTTCATCTGTCTAAATCAGAGGAAATTAAAACTCAGAATTCTTTTTAATTATTGCTTTGATGCGGTTGTGTGTTTGTTTTTATTTTATTATTATGCAATTTAAACTCAGACTCATCGCCTTCCAAGCGAATTCATGCACACTAAACTTTGACATGTTCATTTATATTTATCGTGCATAGCAATATCGCAAGGTAAAATGCTTTTCCGCACACCTAAATCTACTGTGCATTTCTTCTTCGTTGCACCGACAACTTATGCACACTACTCTTGCATTGTGCGTCAATATCCGTTGCGCACAGTTTTCATACCATGCACCGATATTCCACATGCATTTGGTCCTATGCATGCACCATGTCAAGTTTAACATATTCCATTGTGCCCAATTATTTGCACACACTACTGAATACACCATCGCGAAACAACTTATACTCATACTTATGCACATACCAACAAAAGTCCTATGCGTTAAGAAATACTTGCGCACCACATGTGCACATTACTATGTCTGTTCTCTCCATGTAAGGCTAAATTCAGTGCATGCATCTGCACATAATGATCTTCCACACGATGCCACAATTTACTGCGCACAATGGCACACCAACGTTTTCCTGCGTGGTGCCAAAATTTACCGTGCGTGCCAGCACGCCAACCTTTTCAATGGACACTTTGTGACTCCAATTTTGGTCACCTTGAAGTTACTCTTCTATGAATATTCGCTTCAATTGAACCCCTCTGGCCCATCCAAGCTCAGTGTTGAACTAAAGCTCTCATACCAATTTGTAACGTTCCCCCGACCACCCGCAAGTCAGGGTACGCCACTCCAGAGAAACCACTCATGCTTTGACACCAGTCGGTAACATTCCCAGCCTTAACAGGTCGGACCATGCTACTCTAGGGAATGCTTTCATTCTCTTACTGTGGAACATACGGTAACATACCCAGTAGTCAACTAAGTTATGCCACATAAATTTACTCTTTAAACTACATGCAACTAAAACATATACATACAACACTCTTGCAGAAGCTTTACATATAAACATAAACAAACAATTAATTTATGTAACATATGACTTTTATACTGAAATAACAATTACTACAGATATGCAACATTTACAAGGAATTACCCATAAACATACAAGCAATTATAATCACATATATGATAAACTGTAACATAGGCATGTAAATAACAAAGCATCATATCATTTTATCATACAATTGGTACTTATCTTAGAAATATTTTCACCAACTACGTATAGACCGTCCACGAACCTCCCATCCATAGACTACAATGTTCATCACTCTCAATAGTGAGTCACTCCTGAGCTCGCACTGAACTCCACCCAGGGCAAAGGGTTCCTATCCAGGCTAAGGCTCGTGGACAATAGGAAAGACTCCATCTTAGGTGCTCACTCAATGAACAACCTAAAACCTCTCATTCCCCACATGCCTATCCCACACAAGGAAGTGTTCCCCTTGTCTTCTCAACAGTCCCTCGGTTGCCCCACTTCCCTTCCAGGGCTTAAGCAACAGGCTAGATCAGAAGTCTCAGAGTGATGTAGCTATAGTTTAGCACCTTCAAGAATCAATCCCCAACAATTCTCTCACTCAGAGAATTTCTCACGAGCCTGACAACCCGCTTATTCAATCCCATTCCAAGCTAACCAGGTACACCAACCGAAAAGAGATATGGGAATAGGCTCCGGAATGGTGAAATGGTTGTCTCAAGGATAACAGAATGCGTGAGTGAAAATGGTCATGGAATCATTGACTGGATAACTGAGTGTGGAAAGGAATCATTGTGAACTCTTCATGAAAGTGATGGTGAGAATGATGGTCAGGCTTTTGGTAGGGTATCCTGTGAAAAGTCACCAAATGAGCTAATTCCTCCACAATATGAATGCATGTCCCCAACTTGACACTTGTCATATCAGAAGTTACTTTGGTCCACTTGTCCCAACTTTAGAACTTAGGATAAAATAATTATCCATACGTTATGTTTTAGGAAATATTAATATAATATTCCCTTAACTTTTGGCCCTCCCTTTCCCTAACTGGTGAAGTTAAGTCCCCCATATCTTTTATCATGGTTGGTCTATGCACAGTGATGTATTTTATATTAATCATGAGTCATGTACAAAGTAGGAACATTTCCCTTTGACATCTAGGTGTTCTGACCTAATACCAAAACATAAGCATCCCAGCTTATAATAACCGGCTCACCAGCCTATAACACATATCATATACATGAGGCTTGTTGTCCTCCATACTATGCACACCTTAGTTACTGAGCGCGGTATCCTGGAATGTGAATATTACATCATTTTACTGCATAGTTCATGTGTGCACTATGGCACATCACGTGCATTACCAAATGAGGTCAAAACAACTCACCATCTTAAGTACATTTATATTACATTTACAATTGGGTTCAGCCGAGGGATATTAAAGCTCACATGGGCCTTCAGATGAATATTGGGCTATTAACCCCACTCTTAGTCGGGTTTTTGGTTAAGGACTTAGGCGCAAGTTCAAAGTATCTTAGATTACTGGTCTGAAGGGAATGCCTCCCTAACTTGTAGAACTTTATGCTCTAAAATAGGGCAAGGTAAACTCGTGAGGTTACTAAAATGGTAGAAGTGCCAAGAGGTTTTCTCCAACTTTGGAACTGTGCTATAACTCCCTGGGGAAACATCTTCGAGGAATTAAACTGGTGCATATGGAAAATCAAGCAGAAGCATAAGCTCTCAAGGGAACAAACTCATACTCATAACTTAATCATTTCAATACAAAAATCATTTATAAACACATAAATACATGCATGCATCCATTATTTCTAATTCAAAGCACAAGGCATGAAAAAAATTATCAGAACCATAAGGCGTGATGTGATTGTTGAAAGCGATGCTCGTTTCCACCCAACCATAGGCTCAGTCACTCCTAATGTATTTACCACTGGCCACCCCCGAGCTTAAACCACGATTATTTGAGATTCAATCTCTTTCTTCCAGCTCAATGGAATTTAGGGATGAAGGTTACTCTCCTTCTCCGAATACAGAAGTAGATAGGGACAAAGGTTAATCTCCTTCTCCTGTCTTAGTCTCTATTTTCTGGGATCAAAACTCACTCCAATTATTCTTTCATCCTTCCTCGGACCCGAGAGCTTAGTCTCTTGTCTCTGCACTCTTTGTAGGTCTTCCTCTTCCCACAACGCTTCTTTTCTTTCCTTCCTTTGCAAGATTTTGTATGGATCAAATTCCTAGTCTGTGATCAGGTCTGGAATCCTTATAGATGGGTGGTCTACCCCATCCCCTCATTAAATATTGAGGATGTCTTCCCACCTACCAGCCTTCCTGTAATTCATTCATGGGTCAGAGGGTTGTTTTGATCCTGAGAAATTAAATCCAGCAAAGTATTGGTTCAGTGGAGGTTAATGCAACCATCCCTGGTCCCCTCCACCACCTTTTTCATAGCATTTGTGGTTTCTCTTAGCACATCCCCTTTCCAGCAGTCATGCAACATGTATCAATTTTCTATTAAAATAACATAATTTACATTCATCGACCTTTTATACAAAGGTCCATCAAATCAAACATTCACACCTTTGAGTTTTCCATAGTTCCTAGGCCAATATAGTTATATTTACAAACTGGGGGAAACTGGGTATTACAACAAGGGATTCCTAGTCTTGGAAAGGATAAGTTCAACTGGAAGTATTTCCTCCCAGGTGTCGCTTACGCCCACTGTTCACAGAATATCATTCCCCACATGCCTGTCCCACCCCAGGAATATACACCTTCATGGTCACACAGTCCATTGGTTGCTTTACCTCCCTTTCAAGGCTTCAACAACAGGTCGGACAGGAACTATCAGAGCTCTGTAGATGTTACTAGACTCATTCCAGGAGAATTCTCTTCCTTAATACACTCTCTCACCTGGAGAGAGTTTTTCATAGGCCTGACAACCTACCTCTTCAATCTACGAGACTGACAACCTGCTTCTTCAGTCCATCTTCTAAGACGAACGGGTAGGGGTGAGGGAAACAATAGAACTCGGGTTAGTACAGCTTAAAAAAATACAAGTGGCACAGATACAAAGGTTCATGATGGCCATGGGTTCAACAATGGCATAATTGATTGGTTTCATGCTTGCTCGGGGGTCACCAATGGAGATATGGATCGGCTTGTGTGTCAGTGGTGATTAGATAGCAGGAAAACCTTGCCAAAAAGCAAGGTCATGAGGATTGCGAGAAAGCCAGATGCATGGATGGGAGCAATGCCAGACTCAGAAATGAACCCCCTCCCACGAGCTATATTTCCAGCTATAACTGCATGTGCCAAGGTCATCACCTGTCACCCATGAGGCTGCATGCAGTCCATTTAGCACTCGTTTCCTTTTCCCTTAGGAACTTAGGATATAATCATATCCTTCTATCAATATTTAGAATAATAATAAATTACTATTGAACTTTAAGATCTTAATCTTAGACCCTGTTTCCAGCCCCTCAACCCCCTCTCCCTTACCCATCCTAGTGGAGCTTAGTCCCCCATACTCTTTCTTCATGGTCTGTCTACATGCAACAATGTTTTTATATTAATAATATGAATATTTACATGTACAAAATAGGCCCCTAGACTTTACCACCTAGGCTCTCAGGCCTAACAAACACATAATCCTATCAACTTATAATTGCTTGGCTCACCAGCCTACTAAACATTTTACAATTCATAAATACCACTAGGGCTTGTACTTGGGGATATTACAATCCCCTCCCCTTTGTTTTTTCACTGTCCTCAATGCAACTTAACTACATAACATCAACAAGATTTTCAAAATGTTCAAAAAGGTGTGGGTATCATGCCCGCATAACATTCTCATGCTCCCATGTCACGTCCTCAGGACTGTACCAGGTCCGTTGGACCTTTACAAGTCCTATGGATCGATTCTAGAGCCATTTTCTCTTTCGGTCCAATATGCACATCGGATGCACTTGCAAGGCACCTTCTTGCTCCACATGAATCACATTCCAATCGATCACATGATTAGGATCATGTATATAATTTTTGAGCAATGAAACATGAAATACATTATGAACAGTCATGGATGCAAGAAATGAAAGCATATAAGCAACTGGTCCAATCCTTTCTAAGATTTCAAATGGTACACAATATCTGGCTGCCAACTTGGAATAGTTTCCCAGCTTTAGGAAGCTTTTGTTGGCTTTTACTTTCAAGAAAACATGATCACCCACTTTAAAATCCCTATGGGTTTTGTTCTTATCAGCATAAATTTTCTTCTTGTCTTGGGAAACCTTCAGATTTATCTTAATCTTCAACATTTTCTCTTCCATTTCCTTGAGAAACTCTGGGCCAACTACTACCCTATCAACCAGGTTGTCCCAGCTTACTGGGGTGTTGCACTTTCTGCCATAAAGTGCTTCAAATGGGCTCATCTTTAGTGATTCTTGATACTCATTGTTGTAAGAAAATTCTACCAAGTGTAGATAATCTTCCCATTCAGATGGTTTTTCCATAACATACATCCTTAGTATGTTTTCTATCACTTGGTTCACCCTTTTTGTTTTCCCATCAGACTCAGGATGATAGGTTGTGTTGAAGTTCAGGTTTGTTCTGAACCCCTTGAATAACCCTCTCTAAAAATTTGAGGTAAATTTAGGGTCTCTGTCAGACACAATTGTTTTGGGTATGCCATGCAATCATGCTACTTCCCTCATATAGATATCAACAACATTAGTTCCTTGTGAGTAGTTTTCAATGGAATAAAATGGGAAACTTTAGTAATCTTATCCAATGCAACCATGATGGAATCATGTTGCTTGTTTTTTCTGGGTAATCCTGTGATAAATCCATTTTCACCACTTCCCACTTCCACTCAGGAATGGGTAATGGTTTCAATAATCCTGTTGGGTGTCTATGCTCAGCCTTGACCCTTTGACATTCTAAGCATTTAACTATGTATTCAACAATTTCCTTCTTCATGTTGGGCCAATAATATTGGCTCTTGACTGTTGAAATTGTTTTCTGATATCCTAGGTGTCCTACATAAGACACATTATGCATTTATTTTAAAATCTCACTTATCAATTCCAGGTAATTGGGTACATAGAATTCGTTTCTGTACCGAAGGATTCCACCAATTCCTAATTCATACTCCTCAACCTTCTGCTGCATTTTACCTTGCTACAACTTTGTTACCAATTCTATGTACTGCAAATCTACCTTTGCAACCTCATAAGTTCTGCCTTTAAGATCTTTTTGATACATGCTAATGGTTGTATCATGCAACTCATGCACTCTTCTGTTGAGTGTGTCATCCACTTTATTCTCCTTTCCTTTCATGTTCTTGATATCAAAGTCATACTCACATAGGAATTCCAACCATATCCTCTACCTAGAATTCAAGGTAGGTTGATCAAACAAATACTTCAGACCATGATGGTCTATCCTAAGCTTAAACCTCTTTCCCATGAGGTAATGCCTCCATTTCTTTAAACCATGCACAATGGCTCCCAACTACAAATCATGAGTGGCATAGATCCTTTCATGCTCTTTCAATTTTTTGGACTCATAACATATTACAAATCCATTATGACTGAGGACTCCTCCTTGTCGTGTTCCCTCGGCCATCAACCCTGCATGTCGAGGGACACAACCTCTCCCAACTTACACCTTTATCCAACCAGATCTGATACCAATTTGTCTATTTTTATATGAAAAAATAACTAGTGCATATTAACAACTATAGCATTATGTTCAGGACATTATTCATGCAGAAAAAACAACAAAACATACATACAACATATTCTGATAAACACAGATTAAAGAGGAAATGATAGTAAGCCTACGCATACAACATATATGAAATATCCAGGCATTACTCACAATTATAAAACATGTACAGTCACACAACATATAATTAACAGATATTTGGCACTTATATTTCAATAGGTGGCCACCAATTGCATGCAGACCTTCCACGAACCTCCCAACCTTAGACCACGCTGCTCATCATGCTCAGCAATGGGTCACCCCTGAGCTTGGACTAAACTCCACCAGGAAAGGGATTCCTAGGCTTAGCAAGGCTAACAAGAATGTCACATAGTTCAACAGGAAGAATTTCCTCCTAGGAGCCACTTATGCCCACTGCTCATAGACCCTCATTCCCCACATGCCCGTCGCACCCCAGGAGTATACACCTTCACTACCACACAGTCCATCGGCTACTTCACCTCCCTTTTGGGGCTTCAAAAATAGGCCGGACATGAAATATCAAAGATCTGTAGTTGTTACTAGACTCCATCCAGGAGAATTCGCTTCCTCAAAACACTCTCTCACCTGGAGAGAGTTTCTCACATGCCTGACAACCTGCCTCTTCAATCTACGGGCCTGACAACCCGCTTCTTCCATACAGCTTCTAAGACGAATGGGTAGGGGTGAAGGAAACAACAGAACTTGGGTAAGGTAGAGTATGGGTCAGCAAAATACCAGTAACACAGATACAAAGGTTCATGATGGCCACAGGTTCAACAATGGTGGAATTGAATGGCGGTGTGCTTTCTCAGGGGTTGCCGCTGGAGATATGGCTCATCTTGTGTTTCAGTGGTGATTTAGTAGAAGGAAAAACTTACATGCAAGAAAGGTCGTGAGGATTGTGAGTCGGCTAGACGCAAACTGGGAAACGAACCCCCCCCCACCCCATGAGCTGGCTTTCCAGCTATAACTACATGCACCCAGGTCGACACATGTCACCCATCATACCGCATGCACTCTATTTAGCACTCATTCCCTTTTCCCTTAGGAATTTAGGATATAATCATATCCTTCTATCAATATTTAGAATAGTAATAAATTATTCTTGAACTTTAAGCTCTTAATATTAGACCCTATTTCCATTCCCTCAGCCCCTTCTCCCTTACCCAACCTAGTAGAGCTTAGTCCCCCATACTCTTTCTTCATGGTCGGTCTACACGCAACGATGTTTTTATATTAATAATATGAATATTTACATGTACAAAATAGGCTCCTGGCCTTTACCACCTAGGCTCTCCTTCCTAATAAACACATAAGCCTATAAAATTATAATTGCTTGGACAACTAGACTACTAAACATGTTACAATTCATAAATTCCATTGGGGCTCATCCTTGGGGATATTAGAATCCCCTCCCCTTATTTGTGCACCATCCTCAGTGCAACTTAATTACACAACATCAACAAGATTTTCAAAATTATCTTCAAAATGGTGTGGGTATTCTGCCCACATAGCATCCTCATGCTCCCATGTCGCATCCTCAGGACTGTACCAAGTCCACTGGACCTTTACAATCCCTATGGCTCAATTCTAGAGTTTTTTTCTCTTCCAGTCCAATATGCACACTAGATGCACTTGCAAGGTGCCTTCTTGCTCCACCTGAATCACATTCCAATCGATCACATGATTAGGATCAAGTATATAATTTTTGAGCAATGAAACATGAAATACATTATGAACAATCATAGATGGAGGAAATGCAAGCATATAAGGAACTCTTCCAATTTTTTCTAAGATTTCAAATGGTCCACAATATCTGGTTTCCAACTTTGAACATTTCCCCAGCTTCAGGGAGCTTGTGTTGGCTTTTACTTTCAAGAAAACATGATCACCCACTTTAAACTCCCTGTGGGTTCTGTTCTTATCAGCATAAATTTTCTGCCTATCTTGGGAATCCTTCAGATTTTTCTTAATCTTCAGCATTTTCTCTTCGATTTCCTTGAGAAACTCTAGCCCAACTATTTCCTTATCAGTTGGGTTGTCCCAGCGTACTGGGGTGTTTCACTTTCTGCCATAAAGTGCTTCAAATAGGATCATCTTCAGTGATGCTTGATACCCATTATTTTAAGAGAATTCGACCAAGTGTAGATGATATTCCCATTTAGATGGTTTGTCCATCACATGCATCCTTAGCATGTATTCTATCACTTGGTTCACCCTTTTTTTTTTCCCATCAGACTTAGGATGATAGGTTGTGTTGAATTTCAGGTTCATTCCAAACTCCTTGAATAATCCTCTCCAAAACTTTGAGGTAAATTTTGAGTCTCTGTCAGACACAATAGTTTTGGGTATGCCATGCATTATTGCTACTTCCCTCATATATATATCAACAACATTAGATACCTTGTCAGTAGTTTTCAATGGAATAAAATGGGCAGCTTTAGTAAGCTTATCCACTACCACCATGATGGAATCATGTTGCTTGTTTGTTCTGGGTAATCCTGTTATGAGATCCATTTTCACCACTTCCCACTTCCACTCAGGAATGGGTAACAACTGCAGTAATCCTGTTGGGTGTCTATTCTCATCCTTGACCCTTTGACATTCTAATCATTTAGTTATTTATTCAACAATTTCCTTCTTCATGTCGAGCCAATAATATTGGCTCTTGATTGTTGAAATTGTTTTCTGATATCCTGACATTATTCATTTATTTTAAAATCTCACTTCTCAATTCTGGAGAATTGGGTACATATACTATGTTTTTGTACCAAAGGATTCCAGCAATTATTAATTCATACTCCTCGACCTTTTGTTGCATTTTACCTTGTTGCAACTTTGTTACCAATTCTATGTACTGCAAATCTACCTTTGCAGCCTCATAATTTCTTCCTTTAAGATTTGTCTGATACATGCTAATGGTTGTAGCAAGCAACTCATGCACTCTCCTGCTGAGTGTGTCAACCACTTTGTTCTCCTTTCCTTTGATGTGCTTGATATCAAAGTCATACTCATATAGGAATTCCAACCATCTTCTCTGCCTATCATTCAAGGTAGGTTGATTAAACAAATACTTCAGACCATGTGTTGGGTTTGTATTTTGATTGTTTTATTGCAATGGTTGAATCTTTTTTGCACTGATATTATATATTCTATTGGCCATTTTGAAGGAGTTTTTAAAGGATTTTATATCAATTCATCGTGGATTTATATCAAGTATGTGTAATCGATGTTTTACAATGATTTTGAGATAAATTTAGTTTAGTTTGATTCTTATAAGGATTTAATGCATGATCTATGTGTAACAGGGAAAATTCGTGGTCTGATCCTCCATCTGGTACCTCATCCAGTACTTCATCCAGTACCCCATCCGGTATGTGATCCGACACACGATCCATCACTTGGAGTGCAGAGGAGTTGGTGGTTGGTACATTGGCGACCTGTGGTGGATGAATCAACGACCTAAATTTTGTTCCCCCTCGTGGCCTCCAGCTACAAATCTCATTACATCTCAGATTGGGTGGTTATGTTGATCGTTGAGTGGCTCACGGATTTTATAGAAGCCAAAGTTGTTAGAAGCACATTTAATGGATTTTCCATTTTTAGAGAAGGTCGACCCTTCCAGTGGTCGACCTCTTGAACTGTAGTTTACCTATAAATACCACTAGCAGTGGCAAGATCACATACACAATTTTTAAAAAGAGTTTCATTGTGTAATTCAGGCATTTCTTAGCAAACTTGTGTTCTAGACTTCGTTTTTAATTAATGAGATAATCGTGTTGAGTTAAGCCTGTGTTTTGTTGTTGGAGAGTAGCCATGACCTGTTGGGGGTCCCACCAATGGTTTGGGTGACTGTATAGATATATATCGTGTGTTTATATTATTTGATTAGTTAGAATTTATACTTGTTTCTTTGTTGTATGTATTTTTCAGTTTCAATTACTGTACATCCCAATTGTAATTTGATTATCTAATTCGTCTTTCCTTAAATTGCAGATTGTTTGTAGGAGCTAGTGAATTATAATATTGTGTATTTTCTTTCTTAGCTATGAATCGTCCTATGGGATACTAATTTAGATAGTTTCATTTAAGTCTTGATTAATTACTTTAGTCTTGATAACTTCGATAGAGTAATAGTTTAGATTGGTTCTTTTGACATATTTTATTTGTAGCTTTGCTTCAATTTTGATAGTTTGACAGAGTACTAATTTAAATAGATTTACTTGTAGTTTTGATAGATTAAATTGCTTAGTTTTAGTTTTGATAGAGTATTAATTTAGATAGGCTTACTTGCATTTGCACATACTCTCTGTAGGATTGTTTCACTTGTCAATTTTGCTTCATCATGTTGGGATAGAAATGCATTTTGAGTTTTGGTTTTTAATAGCATTTTGATTGATTTTGGATATGATTCTCAATGATAGATTAGTTCACTTAGGTTATGATTTTAAATGAAGTCCCAACTATGAATTTGAATTATGATTTCTTGTTATAGCTAGCCATGAATTTATAGGTCTACACTAAGTATTTTCATTGTTATGAATTTCAATTAGGATTTCTAATTAGTGTTAGTTATGGGTTTGTGGAGTTGCTTGAATTAATGTTTATTCTTTGTAGGATAGAAATAGATGTGAGTTTCTTTAAGAATAAAGTTCACTTGTCAAAGATAGTTTTGATAGAGTAATTGATTACTTGCTTGTTCATTCAATGATAGATACATTAGTTACTTACTTTCTTATTTACTTGTTCACTCAGAGATAGATAGATCAATTAATATAGAAATAGCTTACTTGTTGTTTGATTATTTAAAAAGAGATTGAAAGATAGCTTTGAAATAGATTTCATGTTATTTGCTTAGTTAGAGATAGTTCATAGTCCTAGATTGTTTAAGGTTACTTAGTCCATATAGAGTTCATAATTATAGAATTTCTTAAAGCTGTTCATTATTTGAATTTATCGGCATTAGATTAAGTGAGGCTAGGCTATATTAGAGCTCTAGACCTGCATATATTGTGTTGGCACCTCGAAGCCTATGAGCCCCAGGTTAACAATTTAATGTAGAATTAGATAGAATGTATTTTACTTGACTCCATGATGGTATGTCCTAAGCTAAAACCTCTTTCCCATGAGGTAATGCATCCATTTATTTAAAGCATGTACAATGGATGCCAACTCCAAATCATGAGTGGAATATAGCCTCTCATTCTCTTTCAATTTTATGGACTCATAACATATTACAAATCCATTATGACTCATGAATCCTCCTATTCCTTTGCACGCATCTGTGCAAACCATGAAATATTCATTTGTATCTTCAATCTTCATAATTCGAGCACTGATTAGCAGTTTCTTCAATTGTTGGAAGCTTCTTTCACATTCTCCTGTCCATTGAAAGTTCTTCTCCTTCCTTTGCAAGGAAGTGATGGGGTAAGCTATTCTTGTGTGTTGAGTTCCGTAACCAGCTAGATCCATAAAGGATCTGAGTTACGTCACATTCTTGGGCGTTGACCATTCTCTAATGGCTTCAATCTTCTCAGGATCCACCATTATTCCCTCCTTTGAAATAATGTTCCCTAAGTAGTGAATTCAGTTTTGATGAAATGATCACTTGCTCAATTTGGAGTACAGTTGATGCTCTCTTAACACTTACAGCACCATCCTCAAATGATGCTCATTCTCTTCTTCTGACTTAGAGTATACAAGGATGCCATTAGAAAAACAATGACAAACTTGTCTAAATATTCCCTGAAAATGCCATTCATTAAGCACATAAAAATAGTGGGTGCATTTGATAACCCAAATGGCACCACCGTGAACTCATAATGCCATACCTTGTATTGAATGAAGTCTTGCTGATATCTTCCTCTTTAGTCCTTATCTGATGGTATCTTGACTTGAGATCTTTCTTTGAAAATATCTTTGTGTCCTTCATTGATCGAAGAGATCATCAATCCTTGGCAGAGGATACTTGTTCTTTATAGTAACTTTATTCAACTGTCTAAAATCAATGCACAATCTCATTGTTCCATATTTCTTCTTTACGAACAAGACTTGGGTGCCCCAAGGTGACACACTTGGGCATATATGCCCCTTCTTCAGAAGTTCTTCAAGCTTCATTTGCAACCTCTGGTGTACTCATGTTGTAAGGAGCCTTTGACACCAGAGCTGCTCCAAACATCAAATTTATAGAGAAATCAATATCTCTCTTTGGAGGTAGTCCTGTTACCTCCTTGAACACGTCTTAAAAATCCTTTAATATTGCATGGTCCTCCAGAATTGGCACCTTATTCTTGGATGTCTCCTCCATATGAGATGCAAATATTTGACATCCCTTCCTGTAGCATTTATTTAGTTGCATTACTGATATTTATCTGACAATAAATGCCCTGGGAATTCCTTGGACAGTTCTTTGATTTCCTTCCTCATCCAGGCAAGTAAATGCCTTGTTATGACAATCTAGTATGGCATGGAATTGGTCCAACCAATCCATACCAATCAAGCAGTCATATGATCCCAAAGGTAAGATGTTCAAATATGCCTTGGTACTCAGTCCATTCATGTCCACCGAACATGATTTAACCAACTCAACAACCTTTCTCTTGGCTCCTGTAGCTAGCTGCACCAACCGATATTTCACATGCTTTCTTTTTAGCAATTGCAACCTTTCCACTACTTTGGTATCTATATAACTATGACTAGCCCCTGAATCAATTAAAATAGTAAAGGCATGGTTATTGATCATACCTTCAACTTCAATCATGTGTGATTGAAACTCAGTTTACTTGTTGTCCAGGGCTACATAGATCCTTGGTATTCTACTTCTCATGTCCTTCATTGTTTCTGCTTGTTGAACATTGTGGACAACTCTCACTTTATCACTTATGTGAGGGAAATCTCTATACTTGTGATTCCCTTTACAACCCCAACATTGCATAGGTGGTTGTCTTGGACTTTTCCCACCTACTTCATCCATCCTAGGCTCTCTAAACACTGGCTCTCCTTGAGGATTATTCCTGAAAAAGGGTGACTTGTTCCCCTTCTTGGAACTCCAGGATTCGGGGCTCTGGGACTTCAAAGCTTCAGGGCTATGGGACTTTGGAGGATTTCACCTTTGCTCATCCCAAAACTCCTAAACCATGAGTCTTTGCATACTTCCATGTCACCCTGGTGACATCATCACGTCACTTTACTTCGGCGTTATGAAACTTTGGGGGTTACTTCCTCCCATTCCATCAAGAAACATTTCTTTCGTAGTGTCAAGTCTCCGGACTTCATGATCTGGCACCACGCATCCACTAGGGACCACAGTTTCCATGCTTGAACTAATAACTAATGAAAAAGTCACTTCAAACTTTATACTCTTCAAATTGTGGGGACTTGGGTTGGCGTTTTTGGAGTAACCCGCCGATCGTCCCACAATTGTCCCCACGCTAACACGTACCCTTCTAGGAAACAATGGTTTGGATTGCGAGACCACCTTGTAGAATTATATTCCATGCAAATTCGATCTCCACAATGCCATCCGACCATCGATCTTGATAGATCATGATCAAATTTAATGTGGTCCAATCCAACTAACTTCTTCGATAATCTTAACTACCTTGTGCCACCACCGGGAGCAGCACGTGGCAAGACACACAAAGCCAACATGTGGCCCAATCAGGTGGGTGACATATGTCACATTCTAACTGCATTTCTATCATACAAATGTAACGTCCCCAACCACCAACAGGCCGATAAACGTCACTATAGGATGTCTCTCTTAGCTCTGATACCATTTTGTAAATTTATATGCATGCATATCTAACACAATTAATAGTTACATCATTTTGTTCATGCTACTTATTCATGCGGAAATAACATTAAAAAATTCTAACACTATATGCATACAGACAACATATTCTAACAATACACATATTAATGTAGAATCAATAGTAAGCCTACACATACAACATATATGATATATCTAGGAATTACTCATCAAGTTATAAAACATGTACAATTACACCACATGCAATCAACAAAGATTTGGTACTTATCTTTCAATAGATGAACACCAATTGTGTGTCGGCCTTCCATGAACTTCCCAGCCTTAGACCACATTGCTCATCACACTCAACAGTGGGTCACCCCTGAGCTGGGACTAAACTCCACCCAGGGAAAAGGAATCCTAGACCTAGGTTGAGGCTACGGGAACTACACTGTGCAACTGAAGGATTCTCTCCAAGGAGCCTAATTACTCCCACTTCTCATGGAATCTCATTCCCCACATGCATGTGCCATCCCAGGAATAATCACCTTCATTGTTACACAATCCATCGGCTACTCCACTTCCCTTCTAGGGATTCAACAATAGGTCGGATCAGGAATTCTCAGAGCTCCGTAGCTGGTACTGGACTCCTTCCAGGAGAAATCACTTCCCAGCAAACTCTCTTACCTAAAGAGAGTTTCTCATAGTCCTTACAACCCGCTTCTCCAACCATAGGCCTAATAACCTGCCTCTTCAATCCAAAACCACAAAAATTGGGTAAGGCAAGGGGACGACTCAACAATTTACAGAGGTTCACAAAGGCGGAAATGAATCTGGATGCGTACTTGTTCAATGCATGCGTGAACTTCACAAGGGATGGCCAACATATTGAGGATGAACTCGTGGGAAACCAAATGGCCAGACTGGTCAGAATTTTTAGAGGGAGAAAGGAAAATGGTGAGAATCATTAGATTGCAGAATCGTGAGAGAGCTTCCATCGTGAGAGAAAACTCCTCCGGAAGGTGGCCAGAATGGTTCCTCCCCCCAACAAAGGTGGAACTTCCCACATAAATCTGCATGCATCATGGGTGACACTTGGCTCTCCAGGAGCACGCTCCTCTCCACTTTGAGTTTGTTCCTCTCCTCAAAGGAACTTAGGATAACTGGGTTTATTTTCCCAACTTTAGTACTTTTCAGTAATACATTATAATATTCTCTTGGGTTAAGACTTCAATCTTAGCCCCTCGTTCCTAGCCTCTCAACCCCATTCATTTCCCTACCCATTGGAGCTTATTCCCCCATAACTCTTTCTTCATGGTCGGTCTACACGTAGTGATGTATTTTATTAATAATATGCATAATTACATATACAAAAATCAGGCCCATTGACCTTATCATCTAGGATCTTTGGCCTAATAAACACATAATCCTACCAGCTTATAATTACTTGGCTCACTAGCCTACAAACATCATTACATTTCACAGGGGCTCAGCCTTAGGGTATTACAATCCCCTGCCCTTATTTTTGCACTGTCCTCAGTGCAACGCATTTACATAATATCAACAATGTAATATCCCCCGGTAGAGCTCCAATTGTAATTATCAATTGTAAACATGTTTGTTAGGCTGGTGAGCCAAGTTATAATAAGCTAGGAGGATTATGTGATGATTAGGCTAGAGAGCCTAGGATGTTAAGGCCAGGATCCTATTTTGTATATGTAATTATGCAAAATCATTAATAAAAATTATACAACACTGCGTGTAGACCCTCCATGAAGAATGAGCTATGGGGGACTAAGCTCCACTAGGTGGGAAAGGGGCTAAGTGTCTAGGAATAGGGGCTAAGCTAGAGGGATTACCTATAAAGGAATAATATTATATTATTATTTCCTAAAGGGTAAGGTTTGACATATTATGTGCTGTCCTAAGTGTTGGACACTTTAATTGTCTAAATAAATAGATAATTAAGGTGTTCAATATGAATTGTCAAACCCAGGGAAGTTTTGTTATTGTAAGATAATTGTGCACAGTCTATGCTAGAATATGAAATCAAACACTAATCAAGTTGCAGTAAGGTAAATTAACACTAAAAGAAACAGAGTTGAAAACATGAACACTAACACAAGCTGTTGACACAGCTGAAGTTCTAATCTATTGTTGCAGAATTGAAATCACACTTGCATAATTGAAATCTAATTTCTAGGAGTAGAATTTGATGAGTGTATAAGAATCCTAGATTATATAATCTATTCTAATTTTCTATATTACTCTTGCAGAAGGAAGTTCTGTGCTAATTGCTGAAAGGAAATATACTTAATTGCAGAAAGGGAATTCACACTTCTATTTACTTTTGCTTGAAAACAAAGATTTAATCTAATGCAGAAAAGGAATTAACTTTCAAAGCACTTCTTCAGCAGTATTCAACAGTTGATTCTAACTCTCATGAGACACACTGATGCGCATTAACAGAAAGGGATTGAATTGTAATAGCAAATGTATTCTAGAAATGCATGAACAAATAAATCACACAACTGTAATTAATAAAAGTAGTTAATCTAAAACTCACAACAGAGGGGAGTCTGTGAG